>CAHIKZ030004391.1:6435000-6470000 GCA_903632075.3 Acanthosepion pharaonis | reverse complement strand
TCGACAAGTTCAAATACAAACACATTAAAATATAAAAGGGCGACAATTTATCCATCGTACCCTGTCTATGAAATATATATATTTATGTGTGTGTGAATAAAGATATATATATATATATATGTGTGTGTCTCTGTGTGTGTGTTTGTGTGTGTGAATAAATATATATATATATATATATATATATATATATATATATATATATATTTAAAAAAATTTTTATATATATTCAAGAAGATTCTTAAAGGGGCCTATAGATAAAATGAAAATGTGGAATATCTATATACGATGCTAATAATACTGGATACATGGCAAAACATAGCATTAATATTAAAGTTAATTAATATTATATATATATATATATATATATATATATATATACGTTTCATTAAATATATATATATATATATAAAAAAAAAAAGCTTAAACACTAATATTTCATGGTTATAAATTATTATATTAGAATCGTAATTACGATCCAATTCATCAGACCTACATATTCAAAAAGAAATCACAAAAATAATTCTGGGAATAAAAAATTACGATTCAAATGTAATAAAATATAACTATGGAATATTAGTATTTAAGCCTTTTTTATTATATTCTTACTTTGACCTGGACATTGAGTTCTACCTGGATTCTGTCCTCTTGGAAATTTTTATATATATATGTATGTGTATGTATGTATGTATATATATTTATATATTTTATATATATATATATATATATATATATATATATATATATATATATATATATATATATATATATATGATAGATAGATAGATAGATAACTAGACTCGTTTCGAAAAACCCTCGAATTTTTGATTTGCTAATCAAATCAATCTCGAGGGAAAAAAAGGTTTTAAAAAAAGAAATAGCTACAAACATGAACTTCTGCCGACAAAAAAATCGCACAGATGCAGGTCTGAAGCCCGAATTTTTTAAAAAACCAGTGCAGTTTTGTAGAAATACATTGCTATTTCACGATAATACTTTATGG
The DNA here is from genome assembly GCA_903632075.3 of Acanthosepion pharaonis. Taxonomy (NCBI): domain Eukaryota; kingdom Metazoa; phylum Mollusca; class Cephalopoda; order Sepiida; family Sepiidae; genus Acanthosepion; species Acanthosepion pharaonis. Next base: position 6,469,000 of record CAHIKZ030004391.1, on the reverse strand, counting down.
ATAAAAAAAGAGAATATTAACGGTTTTGACAACCCTATGGGAGCGTTTGATGGGGCAGAGGTGTGCGAGATAGTAGTGTGCCTGCTGCTCCATAGGCTTAACGAATATATAGACTTTAATAACCATGGGTTGTACCGCGACGACGGTTTAATCATAGAGGACAATAGTAACCCTAAAAAATGTGACAACATTCGTAAAAAACTGCACTGGTTTTTTAAAAAATTCGGATTTTATCTCGATATAGAAACCAATTTGAAAATTACCAACTATCTAGATATTACGTTGAATTTACAAAATGGCACAATATCCCCGTATAAAAAAAAAAATCAAGAACCCCAGTATTTACACATAAAATCAAATCACCCAGCCCATATTATAAGGCATATTTCTAAAAATATTGGGTATAGACTTTCTACTAATTCCTCCAGTAGGGACATCTTTGAGGCCAACAAAATAAGTTATGAGCAAGCCCTAATTAAGAGTGGACATAAAAATAAATTAGAATATATAGACAACCACAACATTACTCGAAATAAACATAATAGGCAAAGAAAAATTTTGTGGTTTAATCCCCCTTTCAATTTAGCGGTAAAAACTAAAATTGGTAAGATATTTTTTAATTTACTGGAGCAACATTTCCCAAAAAATACTGAGTTACATAAAATATTTAACAAAAACAATGTAAAACTTAGTTATTGTTGTATGCCGAACGTAGGGACTATTATAAATGGATTGAATAAAAAAAAAACTAGGAATGATCCACGTAGTAATCCTCCTACCTGTAATTGTAGAAACAAAAACATCTGTCCATTACAGGGAAAATGCCAGCAAGAATGCGTGGTGTATCAAGTGAAAATTTACAAAAATACTGAGGATACTAACCCTAAAACATACATAGGTGCTACTCAGGATAAATTTAAAAAAAAAATATTATAACCACACGAGTAGTTTTAAGAATGCAAAATTAAACATAGTACCACGCTGTCTACCTACGTATGGAAAACCAAACAAGAAGATAATATAGACCCCATCCTTAAATGGGAAATATTAAAAAAATGCCCAAAATATAAAGCAGGCCATAAATTTTGCAAATTATGTGCTGAGGAGAAATTAGCCATAGCTTTATATGATCAACCTAACCAGCTATTAAACTCTAAAACTGAAATTCTCAATGTATGTAGACATAAAAAATCTTGGCTACTAAATTAGACGTTTTCCCGTTATTGACTTTCCACTGAGGATTTTTTTTTGTTGAATAAATATTTACCCCCCCCCCACTTAGGTTGTTTTTTGTTTTTTGTTTTTGTCACGTGGTATAATTTTAGCTATCACCTATAAATATGTGTTTAAATTGCCTCGTTAGCCAAACTTTCCCTGACGATCCGTTTAAGTGAAACCTAGGTAGGTTTGTCTGGCTCACTAGGTGTATCTATATCTATATATATATATATTGTACATTTGGGCAGCAATCTCAGTTTTATACAGTTTTCATTAACTGACAATATACTGAAGACTGACAATATACTGCGATTAAGCTTTTTTAAACCATCCCACTGCTTGACCCAAGCCTTGTGAGTGAAATTGATTAGACGAAAATGTTCGGGTTGTGCTATCCCAAAGCCCCCAGTCATCGTATATGAACTTTTGTCTGTAGTTTTCATTTGTTTTTTTTTTATTTGTTTTTTTATCTTTTTAACATGAATCTTTTAACATTCCTTGTGTTGGTCAAACAGTCTCTTTTAAGTTGTTATTTGAGATAAGAGCTGGATGGATCTATGCTTCTCTGAATTCCCTTGGTCAGTTTGACAGTTTTATTGGTCCTGAAGAGGGGATGTGTCTCTATTAAGTTTTTGTGTGTGTGTTATTTGGTTCTTAGGGAGTGAGTGAGTATGATATGTGTAAGCGTGTGTATTGCTGTGGGTGTGTGTTATCATTTGGCTCATTAGGGAGTGAGTGAGTATGATGTGTGTAAGTGTGTATGTTCGCGTGGGTGTTTGTGAAGCCTCAACACCTCCGTAAGTATATCTGTCTTGTGTGGGTGAGAAATGTGGGTAGGTTTTGATTTGTAGGGTTATATATTAGTTCTATCTATATTGTTAAATTTATGGTTTAGTCCAGCTTGATAGTGTGTTTTTAGACGTTGTATCCACTTATTTTTATGGAACTCTAAAATCTTTCTAATGTTATCTGCTCTGAACTTTTCTATTCTCTCAATTATAGTGAATTTGGCATGGGTTTTTAAATAATGTTTTTCCAGGCGGAAATGTTGTTCTACAGGTAATACTTTTTCATGGGGAGTCGACTTAATTCGATTGCGATAATTATTATTTCTGTAGTGAAAGGGCCATTCAGATTTTCCTATATATTGTTTCTGGCATAGTGTGCATTCTAGGAGGTAAATTATGTTATGACTTCTACAGTTAGAATCGTGGTAGATTTTGAAAGTAGATTTAGTGACTGAACTAGTGAATGAATTCGTGTTTTTAATATGGTTGCAGCATAAACTTCTTTTGTTGTTACATGGTTGGGAAAATCCTGTTGTTTTTGTTGTTAGTTTATTATGGATTACCTTGTCCCCTGAAATGTGGTTACTACCTATGATTTCCTATAAGTTCTTAGATATGCTAGAAAGCCGGGTTCCTTAAACAATTTTTTTTAGGTCTAGTTTGAGATGTAGTATTTCCCAGCGACTTTTGATTATTTGGGATAGTGAAGGCAGAGCGGGGTTGAAAGTGGTTACTAGAGGAAATCCGCTAGATTTATTTTTAATCTTGTACATTAGGGCATCTTCTCTAGGTGTGGAAATTGCTTTATTTATTTATTCCCTGATTAGGTGTTGTTTATAGCCACGTGTTGTGAATTGATGCTCCAGATTTTCAATGTGTTTATTTAATTTTTCATTGTTGGAACATATTCTTCTGAGTCTAAGTGCTTGTGAATAGGGAAGGTTCTCTTTGAGGTGTTTAGGGTGGGAAAACTTAAAGTGTAGATAGTTGTGGGTGTCAGTGATTTTAGTGTGTAGTGTTGTTTGTAGTTTCCTGTTTTCATCTATGTAAATGCGGGTGTCTAAAAATGTTACTGATGTTGTGGATTTTTCATATTCAGACTTAATTGAGTCGTGCACTGTGTTTAGGGTCATAAGGAATTGGGTAAGTTTGTCATCACTACTCGTGTATGCAAAGAATATATCATCGATATATCTTGCATAGAATACGCAGTCGCTACCAATGATTGGATAGATATGGGTTTCCTCAATTTTTCCCATGAATATTGTAGCATATGATGGAGCTGCAATGGTGCCCATGGCACAACCTCTTATTTGAAGGTAGTGTGCTCCATTGAAGTTGAAAGTATTCAATGTAAGGACATGCTCCATGAGTTTTATGATAACTTCTGTGGGGGGGGGGTCGTGTTTTCTTCTTTTAGTAAGTGCTTCGATGTATTTAATGTTTGAATAGAGTGACCTTACGTCCATAGTCACTAGAATAGCATTCTCTGGGACTGTTTGTATGTGATTAATTTTGTTTAGTAGATCTGTTGTGTCTCTGATGTAGGATTTTCCTTCCTTAGCTAGTGGTTGTATGTAATGGTCTATGTATTTGGAAATTTTTGTCGTGTGGCAGTTGAACGATAAAATAACCGGCCTTCCTGGGTTGTTGCTTTTGTGTATTTTAGGAAGGAGATAGAAACGAGCAGGTGTAATGTTTGTGGGTGTAAGTGTTGTGCCTGTTTCCTTGTCGATTAGATTGTTGCGAAGCATTATGTTTAGTGAGCTAGTTAATTCTTTTTGGTATTCAGGAGGGGATCTGTAGGTAAGCTTTTATAGGTTTATAGGTATATATATATATATATATATATATATATATATATATATATATATATAAACAATAAAATCCAAAATCGCCTCCACTTCGGCAGAACAAAAAATATCCAGTTGTCTTTCTTATGAAGCCCAGTGTGGACTGAGTTCGTTTCAGAAATAGAAATTTAACTGTCAAAGCCTTTCGAAAAACTAATACAGAATGTATCCATTTCAATGTTTCAGTCAGACGAAAGGCACGAGACAGGGAGATCCGTCTGCAGAAATAGGCTATTCCTCCATCATATGACGTGATTTTGGATTTCATTGTTTATTAATTATTCCCTCTGTAATAATAAATACATTGAGCTCTTTCTGTGGATCAGTTTTAATACTTTATATGACGAGGATCCACTTGGATTATATACCAATAGATTTATTACCTTTTATATATATATATATATATATATATATATATATATATATATATGTGTGTGTGTGTGTGTGTGTGTGTGTGTATATATATATATATATATCTGTCGAACTCTCTGCTTGCAGAGGGAACCCAACGAGGCTCCGCCGAAGGGTGGGGGGTTTCGTTGGGGGAGGTTGACGGAACTAGCCCGCTTGGACGGGTTTAGATGGGTTTTATTTTTGGCTGGGCCTACAGGCTCCAGACATACCCACATTAAAAAAGGCCTTGTGCCACATTCGGTCCCCGTTGGTGGATTGATAAATACCATATATATATATATATATATATATATATATATATATATATATATATATAGAGAGAGAGAGAGAGAGAGAGAGAGAAAGTGAGAGAGGGAGAGATCTAAAAGTTGCCAGTATCATTATTGACGCTACAGCATATAATATACACCTATAAAATCGCGTGTCTTTCTTCGTAATTATTCAATATGGACACAGTGAGTGAAGACTCTTTTGATGCCCAGGGCTTTGCAGCAAAAGAGACAAGATAGAACAGCATTGAAATACCATGTACTGTGTCCTGAACCTGGACAGTCGCTACAATAAAATGACTTTTAATAGACTGAAAAGCTCTTCGTATACATTAACACGAAATGGCCACCTAGCAAGAGGACACGCATCCACGCCATCGGTCGCTATGCACTGCAGCTGGACAGATATCGACTTTTGATTATCGAATGAGCCACGAGGAAAATTTCCCCAGAGACATAACACCTCAGTATTGAATCTATCTCAATGGATGTAAGTGGTTTAGAAAGCAAAAGGAAATTCGTTAAAAAGAAAACAAAAAATAACCAATAAAGCATGTTTTACGTTAATATCATTTAGAGGTGGGATTTTGTTAAAGCTTATCTTTTATTAAGTTTTATTAGACTTACATAGTATCTAGGTTAAGAGACAAGAGGTAAATCTGATAATTGCATTTCGTATTTGGGATCTGATAATTTTTGCGAAGGTTTGCTTTAGTTCGGTTTATTTTACGGCATATCATCCTCAATGGGTTATGTAATGCCGACAAGATTTTTTATTGCCGCTAATATTTTTATCCGAAAATGTATTCTCGGTAACATTTTTTCCAAAAATTTATTGCTGGTAATAATTTTTTCAAATAGTATTGCTGGTATTAAAATCTATTTTTGTTCTTTCATAGTGTTTTGACCCCTTTTGGGCGTTAAGCATTTGCCCATAGCTGGGACCCTGACGGGTGCTACCACCCCGGGTCAGGATAGACCTGGAAACACCAGCAAATAACAGGTGGTTCCATGCTCCTCAAAATCTTCTCGTAAAAGGCCTTGCCGTTAGATGTAGTTTATCATCTTACCCAGGATGGTTTTTACGAAGGTTGCTATTTGGTAGATTGACAAGGTAGAAACGCAATGATTTTTGATATTCGCTCAAAAGTCGCCTTGTTAAGGTTTGTGTGCGAGCTCTTGATATTTTGCCTGGTTTAAAGAGTTATGTTCATACAAAGCAAGACTAAGTTTACAATAATTAGTTGTGATGTTCATGCTCAACAAAGATGTGGCGTATATCATGTCTGTTCAAAGGCTCAGGTTATCATCGTCCCCAAATTCTTTTCTGCTCACCACATATGGGTAAAATAGAAAAGAAATCTGAGCTCTTTAGCCGTGGTTGGCAACCAGTCTAGGCGAAAAAACTCTGAATTCAAAGCCCCTGAAATTGCTCAATGATAGATTTTAACAAGTGTGGATAATCCAACATCGATTACTGAGAATGTTGTTCATACTAACTGGCATTTGGCCAAAAGACGATCGCTCGTATGTAAACAATCTATAGAAACCATTTTTTTTTACTTCTCTTTGAGTGTCCCGTTTCTAAGAGTTTAGTTTCTTTGCTTTTGTTGAATATTCTTTGAATTCTTTTTTAACAACTTTACCCAAAGCAAGGCGATAAAACCACTAAGACTCATTTGGGGGCGGGGCAGTGAGACTGAAAGAAACTGAGAAACCGTTATTGAGGAGAAAGGGAATTAAAAGATTTAAAGAGACAGAAAATGACGCTTGACGTTGCATTTAGAGTTTTTAAGATCGTAGTGCCAGCAAAGAAGCTGCAAGAGAGTTCCACAGTTGCTAGAGAATAAAATAAAATCAGTATAAGATTTACGCTTACACTTAGCAATTTCAACAGCAAAATGATGTGACCTAACTGCCAATCTAGTACGACACTTAAATTCGTGAAGTTAATATATCGAAGAGGAAAGTTCATAGGGACAATTGCCATGGACTTTTTCCTGTTTCTGATGGGAGAGAAACAATTGTGAATTAAAGAATTTTAAATATGTTTATTTATGGCAGTCAAAGTGTGTCTGCTAAAAGATCAGTTGATTTATTGCTATTCTGTCGTGATCTTCAGTAAGTCAACAGTTTATCGTTTTCAATCTTTTATGATATTCATGTTTTTACAAACCAAACACAAAGGGAAGACAAAAACTTTAAAATAAACAAAAAAGAAAACAACTGAAGAGCAAAAGTTTAATGGCGAATTCTTCGACTGATTGATTATTCTGCAGGAAAATAAACGATAAAAACAAAGATCTTTTCATCTAATAAAGTGGCTGTATGACTTTGTGGAAAGATTTAAAATGGATAAATTAATTCTCGTACTCGCGAGAATAACGCGTGAAATCATGTCACATCCTTTGTGGACTTTTCCTGTTTTAAAGAAGTGTTTTCATGGTTTTGTCAAAAACAAAAAGTTTTCCTGATTTATTTACAATGTTGACTGACAAGAAAATTATAAAATACAAACTGGAAGACAAATCTCAATATGACAGTTTATTCAAAAACATTTCCAGATGTAAGTAGGTGTTTTGCACAAACAGAAAACAAAAAGAAAGAGGACTGAAGACATCCCATGTTCCTGCAATGTCATAAGTTGTTATTTTATTTTATTTTTAGCGGAGGGACCTAGAGGTAAAAACTGGATTGAGTTCCGTTAAATGCTAAAGTTGAGAGAAGAAAAAAGTGAAAAGGAAAGTTTTAGAATTAAAGGCAATAATTTTTTTTTAAAAATCGCAGTTTTGGGGAGGAGCCGTAGAGAGTGTACAGATAGTAAATAATAGAGAGAAATGAAGATTTGAGATGAGAAAGATAAATTAGTGATAGATAGAAATGATAGAAAGGGTGTAATATTAAGTAAAGAAGAAAAGAAAGAGAAAAAAGAATATGAAGAAAGGATGGAAGTAAGAGAGAATACAAGAAAGATATCAGTTGAGCTCTCGGGCGAAGAAGTGTGAGTTTGTAAATAGTGACTATTACTGCTAATAATGCAAGACTCTTCGATGAAACGAATCCAGTTTTCTCAGTCAGTGTGTGTTTATCTAAAAATAAATACGCTTATATCCACCCTCATCCCTGCCGTACACCAACGGCTGAAGGGGTAGAATCTCCGATTGACGCCAATTCAACCCCGTATTTCGATGCTAGCTAGAGGCAACCGGACGTCTAGCCACACTGATAGAGCGAAACAGTCTGTCTGTGATTGACAATATATATATATATATATATATATATATATATATATATATATATATATACCAGTGTAACAGCAAAATTGTCCAAATTGTGTAACCCAATCTTTTACATTTTATACCATATATATATTTATATACATGGTATAAAAATGACAATTAAAAAAAACTTAGTTCCTGTCAGAAGCGTTTCTTCTCCCCATTTTATCATGGCAAAACAATGTAAAGGAAATTTTATACCAATTTGCCTTATACACAGAATTATTTTGGGAAATTTAACTATATATATATATATATATATATATATATATATATATATATATAGATAGATAGATAGATAGATGGAGAGAGAGAGAGAGAAATAAAGAGAAGGGAGAAGGGTAGAGAATCATATTAAAATGACAATAATGAAGAAATAGTGGATAGAATATATTTGCATTCAGTGCTGCGAGTTCAAATTCTATTTTAGTCTGCTGCTTTTAATTTAGCACGAATATACTTTGCAAAGACATGAATTCATCGCCCCCCTTACCTCTAGATTAAACAATAGGCTCCAGTGTGCCCTTCTTTGTCTTGGGTACAAACTAGTCTAAGAGAAGGAAAACTGAATTCCAAACCGCGGAGAAGCTAAAGGGAAACTACTGTAATATCTTTCCCAAGAAGTCATTAGATTTTACAGATAATAAACAAGGAATTTGTCGATAGAACCTCTCAGAAACCATTGCTACCGGTGAGAGTTCAATCCTTGTTGGGTTTCTTACTGCTAGGGACTTTTGCAAAATTAAGTTTATATTAGTAAATAAATAGCAGGAGCCAACTTTGGTTTATTACTTATAGATCTCTAACAGGTCGAGACTGGAGCTTAGGCAAATCCATATGTTGGAATCTTGGTGCAATACTGTCTTGGTATCTCCATTTACCTTACGTCATAAATGTATGGCTATTTTAGGCGTGACGAACAGACGTCACAGAATTTTATATATAGATAGATACGGTGTTAGACTTAATAAATATCAACAAAACTGCCCCTCGCTCTCTCTCTATCTATGTGTGTGTGTGTGTGTGTGTGTGTGTGTGTGAAATGTTCGGGCATGGGCAATCATTGTTCTCTACAGTCACCGTTATTTTCTGTGCTTTTTTTCAGTATTACTTCTGATAATTTATGACCCTTCTTTGCTTTGTCAGCATTTGTCTCTACATTTACTTAAACCTTTTATCGAGATTTCTCACCGACTCTTTGCGCGTCTCTTGGCTCTGATGTGCCTTGTAAGTGTCCATTTTGATAAACTCTCTTACCGTAATATGTATCTCAAAAACTTCACTTGCCTCTTTCTTATTGACACCAACTTTTTCTGTTTAGTTCATATTTTCCTTAAAATCTCTTCATTTGTCGAATGTTATGCTGAGTGTTTGTCGCTAGTGCATCACATTGACTATAATTCTGTTTTCATTAATAAAATTTTCAAGAATACTTTGACATATAAGTTGTTATTATATAGATATCCATCAACATTTTCTTCGTTTCTAATATTACTTTTATATCCACTAATATCTTATTCATTTCCTGAAATCCATATTTCACTATATATGTACGCCTTATCAAATCGATGAATTCCTCCAGCAGCTTGATTTGCATGTCTCCGATGTATAACTTGTACCCTGGGTAATCTCTTTTGCTTACAACGATACAGCTTATCACAATTAATACTTAGTCCTTTATCCTTTTCATTGACAGCACTGTCAAATAATTCTTTCATTCTGAATCTGATACTAATTTGTATAGTGTATGTTAAGTTATAACCATTTACAATCAATCCCTTTGGGTCTTCTGATTAACTCCCATGAGAAAGCACATCTGTCTCGCTTTCCTCTTTAGATTCTAGTGTATTCATTTAAATCTTTCTCTTTTCATATACTAGATATTTGTTTTCAGTATCAATTGTGGATTATTCGTATGTCCTTTCCATATAGATCAAGCTTTCATTAACAATTCAAGAAGTTCTTCATGTACTTTATCAAATACTTTCCTTACTGCTTCACCTTTGCATATGTTCAGTGAGGATCTCAAACTCTGTGTATTAAAAATGATCTATGAAACTAGGTTGTTAACTGTTGCTGCATGGTATTCGGCCAACAACCGAAAAAAAAACCTTATTTACTAAACATAGCAGGACAGAAAGTCACGTTAGTAAGTACTCAGTGTGAATCGAACTCGATACACCAGAGAAAAGCAGATTGCAAGACAGCAGCAATTTCGCAGTTTAGTTCCATCAGACGCCTCTCAATCCAGAGCATGTGAACCAAATTTCCCACAGAGGTAACGTCGCAAGCCTACCGCAATATTTATTGAAAATGTTCAAATGAGCTCCATTCTTTAGTTCCACCATTTCAGATATTTCCAGCTAGGACAATCGATTCGACGTCAACGGTATTGAGTCAACTTCCATATCCCATTTGTAAGGAGGAAGTCCCACTCAGATAGCGTTTCCCAAAGAGGTGCCACTTTATGGAACAAACTCCCGAGTGGATTCATCCTTGAACCTTTTAACGTCTTCGGGTCAAGGGTCAATAATTATCTATCCCCCGTATCCTCATAATCTACTATTTCCTACTATCTACTCTCATATTCATATGATATACCTCATTCCGTAAATCTCTACCTTAAGTGGCTCTCGAGGCTGATAATGGATTAACGTCAGTAAACAAAAAAGGAGGAAACAAACCCTAAAAACGAGGAATCTGAACTACCAAGAAAATAAGATAGACAAATGGATTGCAATTTAATTTAAACTAGCAGGTTTCGCAAAGTAAGATATATCACCACTTAATATCTTTGAAACAAACTTTTAAAATGAACCTTTCATTTATAATTGGCTTGTTATAGTTAAGCAAATTTTACAAATAGATGCCAACTTGTTGAAATTGGTTAAACCTGAATAGTGATATTGCCTAGAAGTAGATAATATGTAATACAGATATTGAGCTTTTAGTGTGTAAATCACTCTAAAGTAGTTTGTAACAGGTTTATGAATCATCTCTCAGTTGCGTCTCTGTCTCAGGAGCAAATCAATCTTTGGACAGAATCGCAACTGAGGAAAATTATACTGAGAAGTGAAGACCACTGAGGAACAGGTACCTGAGGCCGCACCCTCTCATAGCACTAGAGACAGGGATCGGTGCTCGCACCGAGGCCAGCGCAACCGAGGATTACGGGGGCTCGGGCAATTTTTGTTCCTAGTTCGAGCTCCCCACATTAAACCGACCTTGTGTCACAACTTGACCTCGTGGTGGGGTTGAGTAAATACAAATTACTATAATGTAGAGTTGAGGCCTTATTTAATGATATAGATAAAAAAAAGCCAGACGATCATAGCGTCAGAATTGAAACCATTGCTGTTATAATGTTCAGCGAGACGAACCTTTCTCGCCGCTACAAGAAATGGCTCAGTGTGTTTTAAGAAAGAAAATTAAAATCTTTAATTATCAAAAAACTGATTTCTTTTTTCGAAATTACTTTTTCAGAAATTTACTTTAATGCTTTTCGAAAGATAGATTTTCTGATTTCGTGGGATTGACATTTAATTCTTCAAAAGTCTTTGCAGCTGTTTCTTGTCATCAAAGTGTTTTTTCGTAAAAACACAAGACATACTGAGTCAACAGTTGCCACAAGAATGAGACTCAGTGAAGCGTAATTTGAACAATATTGTCTGAGAAGAGAATGGAAAACAAGAAAAAAAATCATATATAAAATCCATCACGTCGTATACAAACACGTTGCCTGTTATAACTGCCAAAATCATTGGTGAGGAGGTGTAGATATTTGTTCTTAGGGTGTTGCAGTGGAATGCAAAGGAATCAATAAATTCTTGTCAGAAATGCTTAGCACGGGGAGACCAAATTTGCGTTGTTAAATTGGTGTGGCAGGAGAACTATTCGTAACAGAATCATATGCTCCATCAAAACGAAGCTTAACAGTTTATATTAAAATATTACTGTTTTGGTCTAAAAACTGAATGTTAGTTTTTTATTTTGTTTCTTACTATTCTATAACATTATATTCAATAAAAGGCCCCAAAACCACTCAATGTAGATGGCTAATAAATGTGATTGGTTTCGTTTCGTTTCGTTTACGGCATATCAACCTCAATAGGTTATTTAATGCCGACAAAATTTTTATTGCTGGTAATACCCTTTTCCTCAAAAATATATTGTTGGTCAAATATCTATTGCTGGTAATATTTTGTTCCTCAAAAATGTATTGCTTGTAATATTTTTTCTTCAAAAATGTATTGCTGGTATTAAAACCTATATTTACAATTTCATATGGCTTTAACTTCAGTTTGGGGGTTAACTATTTGTCCATAGTTGGAACCCTAACAGATGCTACAACCCGGGCTCAGAGTGAACTTGGAAACACCAGCAATTAAGATGTGGTTCCATGCTTCTCAAAACCTCACCAGGGGCCTTGCTGTCCGACGTATTTAATCATCTTACCCAGGACGCGGATGTAGTTTATTGTCTTACCCAGGACGCGGATGTAGTTTATTGTAGATTGTTGTTAGGATGTACAGAGAGGGAGAAAGAGGTGCATAATATGAGGTTACGTACGATAGATAATGTTTGACTTGAAGAGGTTAAAATTGTAGTGATCGGTGAAACATACCCAATGCATCAGTTCTTGGGAAGAATTTGTCAGAGTGGGACTTCCTCTTTACCAGTGGAATACGATGGGAATGAGGATGAGTAGATTTAATGTGCGCAGACTGGTGGGTCCTAGTTGCGAAGGTCTAATCACCCCATGAGGTCAGGGCTGGAAAGTGAGTAAATCGATATGTCTTTATCCGACCGAATTAGATTTAAACATTTCCTCGGACCGCTGTCACCGATCTAAACGACAGAAATTATCGTTGTATAATAAAAGTCACGTTGCCCCCCCCCCCGAAGATTTTGATTGAAATTGTCAGTCTGTCTTTGTTTGCTTCTTTTCAAACATAAAGATTCTTTTCTCCCGAGGAAAAAGAAAACTGCCATTTTTTTCCCAATCAATTCGGATATTATTCATAAGATCTGTTAGCACAACGACATTATTCATTATTTACATTTTTCGGACTATTGTCCTCATCTTTGTCGCCATATTTATTACAACGTTTCGGCCGTTGTACGCACCGGCCTTCTTCAAGTGGTTGGAATGTCGAACTGAAACCCTTTATTTCGCTAACTGGCGTAAACTCAAGGACACATGGCACAGTGGATAAAGGCGTTGGTTAGATCCAGTGACAGGACCCAAAGCGTGTGAGTTCAATACCCGGTTAAGGCAGTGGAGAACTTCCAGAGAGAAATTAACAGGAGATAACTGATAACTGACATCCACTAAACAAGTCACGTGGAACTAGAAAAGTTTACACAAGGGAGCGAAATAAAGGATTCAGTTCGACATTCCTACCACCTGAAGAAGGCCGGAGCACACAACGGCCGAAACGTTGTAATAAATAAGGCGACAAATAGTGTACATAATACCTCATCTCAGAAATATAGACAGATACTAAACGACATTCTTGATTACATGGATCAGCCAAGAAACAAAACACAATTTTTTTAGCTGATTCCGAAAACTGCCGTTTTTGCTGTACTAAAAAGATCAATTTACGATCTTGGCTGATCGCAAAATTTAGTTAATAAATGTCGTAGAAACCCATGATTTTCAGCTAGGCCGAGCAATTTATGTCAGCCGCTTGAAAGAAACTATTTTCTTATAAGAAAAAGTGTTTTTGAGTCAAAAAGTTTTAAATAGATGTACCGAAGTTTTCCAATTTATCGCCAAAGTTCAAATTAACTGATAAACTTTATCAGTAAATTTAGTAAACCTGATAATTAAGGTGACATCAAAAAAATGAAGCCCTAAAATTTTCTGTTTGATATTCATAAATTTATGACATCACTTTTATCACTTCACTACGGAAGGAAACCAAGCATATTGAGAGCATTTTGTTTTCACAGTTGGAAAGAAACTCCAACTAAAGACATCCCAATTGAATGCACCTATTCCATTGTACATGATACTGCTGGAGTATCAAAAGGGATTTAAATAACATTGAACATGACAGACATTCAAGAAAGAGAAAATGTTTACCATTGTTCTTATGTTCATGAAGGTTTTATTTCTGTTGTTATATTTTTTACATAATTTGATGAAAATACTTGTTGGTCTTGCTATCGTGTTATTTATAAAGAGTTAGGATCTGATTGTTATTGCAAAAATAATATTTCTCAATAAACAGACCAATATTTGTTGGTTTGAATACGAATTGAGAGGTTTCTTCGATTTTATTTTGAGACATATTGCCATCAGTCAATATCATATATACAGAAAACAAATGAAAAAATATTTTTTTCCAAAAATGAGGCATTTCTCTACAGAAAAAAAAGGTAGCTAACCAAAATAAATAAATAAATAAATAAATCAAAAATAAAAAATTACGGTCAACTTCAGATTCAGCACCCGCAAATTAGCTAAAAAAGATGTCTGGTGTATCGTCACCATTAATTTTTTTTTTTTTTTGATGGCCAATATTATTCTTGAGAATAAAGGTCAGTGTGTGAAATAAATAAACTATTTTAAATAAATTCGAACCATTCCAATCGTTCTGTAGACGTTCAAATTTCTGAAAACGTGTTCCATCTTTAGAATGTTTGTTTTGTTTGTCTTCTTTGGATGTTTTCTATAAGAATAAGAAGAGAATCGACATGTGCTATATTTGATGAAATCTATTGAAAGAAAATTTGATGTCAAAATATACATTTGCCATATAAATCTAAAGAGACTAAAGAATATATCAATATTTCTCTGTCATACATCTAGTACTATGTTGTATAGACTGAAATATAAGGAAAGGACAATGATGGATAGTTATATGCCAAGACATAGATAGATAGATAGATAGATAGATAGATAGATAGATAGAACTAGATAGATAGATAGATAGATAGATAGATAGTGTGAATGAATAGATTCAGAAGGCTATTTATGTGAAAGCGAATGCAACGGCCTTAAAAATCAACATACATGCTTCTATCTGGACACCGATTTCCAGATACTTGCCTTTATAGGTAGAGTGATTAACTGATAATAACGACTAATCTAGGAAGCTAAACAGATTCGAAGACATTAAAATAGACCCCAGCAGATTAAGAACTGATGAGATTATCGATCGTATGCATGGCGGTAGATATCTGAAATGGCAGGGTGACGTAACGGCTACCGCCTTGCACAACAGTATCAAGAATCCGAATTCAAATTTTTACTTGAAGCTGCCCGTATCCTCCTTACTACTACTGCTACTACTACTACTATTACTACTACTACTACTATTAATACTACTACGCATAATCCGTCCTGGGTATGACGATAAACTACATCCGAGTCCTGGGTAGATATTTATTTGCCCCCCCCCACACACACACACTGAGTCAGGATGTGACACAAGGTCAGTTTTTAACGTGGGGACCCGAGTGTTTTCACTCAGGCCGCTGGTCCAAGCTGGTCTTAACTGGTCATAGCTTGTCCAAGCTGGCCAGAGCTGGTCTAAGCTAGTCGAAGCTGATCTTGGCTTGTCATAGCTTGCCCAAGCTGGTCAGAGCCGGTCCAAGCTAGTCGCAGCCATGATACCACCATCACAGGGACGGATCCCTGTGCCAGGTAAGTATCAATCCGCGTCCTGAGTAAGACGATAAACTACGTCCAACAACAAAACCTCTGATCAAGAGGTTTTGAGGATCTTGGGACCACCTCTTAATTGCTGGTGTTTCCAGGTCCACCCTAACTTGGGTGGTAGCACCTTTTAAGTTCCCAGCTATGGGCAAATAGTTAACCCCCAAACTGGAGTCAAAAAACTATGTGTAAAAATATGTCTTAATACCAGATATACTTTGTAAAAAAAAATATTACCAGCAATACATTTTTGAAAAAAAAAAGAAAAGATATTACCAGCTATACATTTTTGAAGGAAAAATATTACCAGCAATAAAACTTTTCGGCATTAAATAAACCATTGAGGTTGATAAGCCGTAAAACAAACCAAAAGAAACCAAATTACGCATAATCCCAAAGAGATCCTTGTGCACCGCTTTCTGTCCACACAACTTTGCTACTTCGGGCACCTCGGCGTGGTGTAATGGTTAGCAAACTTGTCTCGTTAGATCAATTACGACTTAGTAGTGAGTTCAATCCTCACTAGATTCCCATACTTTCAGCCATGTGCCATATCTAAGCTACGCCTAGACTTCACCACAACATTGCCTGGTCCAAGGCAATCCTTTTAAGTGTCAAAAGTGTAATTTCGGTGACCTTTCTGATTTCGTCATTCCATTAATAAGGAAAGCAAGAAGAAAGGACTTATCATATTAATTATAAGACAACACAAAGTGTGATTGTGACCAAGTGAGATAGCCAAAGGTGTCAACTCCGAGCTGGAGATGTAGCAACCATGCAGGTACATCAACTGGACGGTGGCGTTGTGTAATAAAAGACAATGGATAATGTGACACAGAAATCCGAAGGTGCATCAAAATAGAGAAAGATGCCTTCCAGAAACTAAACAAAGTATTATAGAAACGGAAAATCTTTCATTTGAATCAGACAAAAGAGCGCTGAGCTGCTATGTAGAGCAATTTTGCTCTAAGGCATTGAATGCTGGAGAATTTCATAACAGAGAAGAGATATGAAGCGAAAGAGATTTTGGTTCTGTAAACGGATGCTGAGAATACGATGGGATAAACATATGAATAACAAGGAAGAAAGAGAGTTGAAATTACTGCGACATATTATGAGGAAAGAGAGCTTGGAAAGTTTGACACTCACATGAAAAGAAAGAGTGATAAAAGGAAATAACGAGTAACCGACTTAATACTTTTGGTTGAAAAGATGGCAAAGTGGGAAGGACGAAGGATAGCAAAGAAATCATCCTTTCTCCTCACGACCAGTTCTGGATAAAATAGTCAGGT
This sequence comes from Acanthosepion pharaonis, assembly GCA_903632075.3. Taxonomy (NCBI): domain Eukaryota; kingdom Metazoa; phylum Mollusca; class Cephalopoda; order Sepiida; family Sepiidae; genus Acanthosepion; species Acanthosepion pharaonis. The sequence goes on along the minus strand of CAHIKZ030004391.1, from coordinate 6,452,219 downwards.
CCATAAAAACTTATCACTACTTCCTGTTCAAGGCATTTCATGCAAGTATCAGAAGTGGCACTTCCGGTGTCCTCTTCAATTTGGCCTTCATATCTTATGTATAGTCTGCTATGTGGTCTTTTTGCCAGGGAAGTTACTTTTGATCTGTACATATAGCGCCTTTCTCATCTTTTGATTACATAGCCAAAAACAAGTTGAACCTCTTTCTTCTAATCAGACTAATTATGTCAGTTTTTATATCAAGATGTTTCCTTCTCCGACGCAGTTTGTTTTCGAAGACATAACTTTTATATATCTTTTTCTCTCAGTTTCCGAGTTTCACCGATAAATGGCTTTTGAGGATGATCAGAGCACAATAGAGCCCGGTCTTTATTATAGAATATCTTTTCTTTCCCAGATATTCCTTCAGTATTTCAAATCGAGGCAAGTACTATTCTATTTTTTAAAGTCAGGTGCATCTGATGTAAAATGAAGATTTCACTGACGTCCATGAAGTTATCATTTTTGTTTGACTGATTTTACTTTCAGTCTCCCATTTCTCTCAGGCATTTTGAACTTTGTGTTAATCTATTTGAACATTAATTTGAACATCCATTTCTTACTAGCATTTTGAATTTCTTTTGTAGACAGCTTGGCAAATATTTGTAAAATCAGTCTCGTATCAATAGCTTATTTAATGTAGGCTTGATTGTAGATAAATTCTAGGAATATACTGAATCATTTTAGGATAATATGCAACCTTTTCTAAGTGCTACCTCAATCTGAAACCATTGTATGAAGTTATTCTCTCAAAACATTATATTTAGTATTCTAATATGCTTATATTCATTTCACATTAATACTTTTAGAAAAGGCTATCTATTTTCCCTTTTCCAGATATCATATCACAGACATGGCACAAGAGTAGAAATGTGAGCGCGAAAATACCTGCGTAAAGCTCGTATTTATATCTACTAAACCCAACTAGACAGTAGCAGCAAAAATATGTTGCTTCCATAGTAAATCTTGGAAGGTGTTATGGTACATACAAATTGGTGTGTGTTCACTCCGAAAGATCAAATCTACGCAAACCTTTTACAGACAGTTGCGCATACACACAAAAATTAATTGCTTACGCCAATTCTTCTTGAATATATTTTCCTAAGAAAGAATAAAAACGCATTTATAGTTAAATATATTATCTTTCCCCACTCAAGAACGGATTAAGTCCAACTGATGTTAGCACAGCTCAACAATGGTGTTTTTAAAAAGACATTTTTTCTTTGCTTACCAACACCACGAAAATAACAAAAGCCGATAAATATATTAACTATTTTGACAGCAGTTTTACGCTAGCCGTTTATATTTTATAGCAAATATGATCGTCTCACTACAGAATATAATATCCTCAGGAAAAGAAAGAAAAAAAAAAGCAATTCCTCTTTTGGTTCCCTAAGTACCTGTCTATTTTTGTTAATAGTTAATCCTACCCTGTTCCCGGTTCATACCCTGTTCCCAGTTCATAAGCACGCAAACACTACCACAACAAACATTACAAATACAAACATGCAATCTTTGCCATTATAATCGTCTTTAAAGCGAGTTACTTTTGACAGATGGTCAGAGTCCCTTGCGAGTTTTAATCAGAATCTAAATCGATAAGACCAATGCAGACAGGAAAGCCTTCTTGATGTCTCTCTCTGTAGAAGGATTGCGGACGCATGAAATTCTCGGATTGCTGTCAAAGTGAACCGGACAACAAAATGATCGGGTCAAGGGAGAATAACTCTTTCGTCCTTCACTGTTACGTTGTCTGATTCGATGTTAATAACGGTTGATGAACAAAATTGTTCATCTGTTTATAAACGAATGTTATAGGCAACAATTTATCACGTTCAAAAATCAATAATTTAGCGTCTGGATTCTATCCTTTTGTATTTTGTCTTTCGTTTAGAAATAATAATAAGACCGCCGTAGTTAAAATTTTTATGAAAAAGAAAACACACACAGGTATTAACCCTATGAATAAATAAACTCTTAGATTACATGACAAAAAATGTTACTTGTGAATGTTAGCATATATAAAAAGTTTCTTCTACCCTCACACATTGTAGTAGTAGTAGTAGTAGTAGTAATAATAATAATAATAATAATAATAATAATAATAATAATAATAATACAAGAAACCAAGGAAGATAGCATGAGGCATGTAAGTCAGACACAAAATATTGTAATGAGGGAAGAAGAACAACTCCCTAAATTAAAACCAACAAAGCAGAATCTCAAAACTATTAAATTCTACAATGCAACACTCAAATTAATTCTGGATGAAGTAAACCCACATATAAATCTCAACGAAGTAACATATGCCTCCGCAATAGCAGCAACTAAAAAATTAAAGATCAAAGTAAAAAAAAAAAAAAGTAGTCTCACAGACATAAAGATTTACCTTAGAAAAGAAAAATAGAGAAAGAAATTGAACAACTTGGAAGTGAATTATAAGTTTCAACATCTTGAACTGAACTCTAAATGATGTCAGGATTCTAAGACATGAAAGCTTCTTTTCTAAGCATAACATGCAGCATTCAAATGCTGATGTAGACCGTTTATACATAACCCCGTAAACAAGGTGGAAGAAATCTTATTCTGCTACAACTATTGGATTATAAACATACATGGAAACAACAAAGAACTGGATGATACAATTAGTCAAACAACATGAAAACAGAAAGAAAAAATATTCAATCATGAAAGGATGAGATTTCGATCTAATAGATTCTGTAGATAACCAGAACAGAACTCAAGAACCAACTGCAACAACAAAAATTACAAAATAGAAAGCCAAGAATTTAGTAGATTATGTTATTTAATTTACTTAATGTTCGGTAATTGTAACTAAAGAGAAAATCTACCTCGAAAAAGAGTTTGTGTTTTGTGTATGATCTGCTGAAGGAAAATTAAAGAAAATATTTAGCAAAAATCTGCTACTTTACATATCAGAGAAACTATGCTAATGTTCTTTCCTCCCTGACTGGCATGGCCAATCAGAAAAATCGTTTGGTGAATAAAGGCCGTTGCAAAGTGAAGATGGGATTACTGACCCCGTTTTGTCATTATTCTGTTGGCCGTTGGATTATCACAACAGATTTTCTATTGAACTTTGATTTGGCTACAAGTGTCACGGACGAGAGAAGCAGAATAAACCGATTGCAGGCATTAATTACTACAATAAGTTTAAAGTTTGTTTTTTTCCTGCTACAAGTAGTAAAAATGACATTCCAAAGAATTATGAAGAATAGGAAGTTGTGGAGAATAGTCAATGTTCTGTAGAGACATGACCCATCAAAGAAGTGGTTGTGGATCTGTCAGGCCTGTACTTTTATTTAGATTTATCGCCCTTACTCCAGCAATTTATATTTTAACAATTCCCATGGGAAAAGTTTCTAATAATAAGAAGATCTTAAAATATGCCGTCATTTTTGGCGACACGATAAAACTACTATTAATAATATGTAAACTAAAAGAAAAGATGAGACAATCAACTACATAATAAGCGATAGTGTACTAAGCTGTTTCCAGAAATAATACAAACTAGGACTAATTGAGTGTGGAAGGTGATCCATTTGTTGGTTCATCAAATACAGCGTAATGCAAACTATTGTAAATTTTTAATAATTGCCATCTTGTAAGTGGGTATTTTTATTCTGCTGTCTACAGATGAAACTTCCACTGCTTAAAACTTTTACGCGCCAATGTATATGTCTGGCGGTTTGGGTACTATCTGATCGTCGAAAGAGGGTATCTATCCAATCTTTTAAAACAAGAAAAAAATCAAATTTTCTAAATACAGCTAAGATGCTTAGCCACGTTGTGAGGTACTATTTAGGGACGATCATTTGAATGGAGCCAAAACGTCTTGTCTCTGTTCGGAATCTCAACTCAGAATGAAATTGCTGCTACCAAATATCCTTTTCACACAGCGCAGTTACGGAAACAAATAAAAATATATTGACGATATTTATTATCAGGAAAATTACAATCTCTTGAAAATTGTTAAAATATTTATCGAAAGCACTCGGGACAACTAACACTATGGACAATTACTACACACAAAAAAGTGGTAAGAACACAAGAATAATTGAAACTTACAAAATATTCTTTTTCCCACATATTCAATGAAACATGCATAAGAGAAGAATTGCTGCCCAAATATACAATACATATTCATATAAAATGTTGCTTAAAATTAGATATATTTTGTAGAGGAAAATATTCATTATCTGGATATATAGCCTTTGTATGTATGGTGACCGGCAGTTTCACATCTTATGCGGTCAGTATGCACAGGCCCAATGTATCCGATAAATTCGCAGCCATCAAAACACAGCGAGGAAAGTTCGCTATGAAAAAAGTTCACCGAGAGAAAAGGTCACCGTAAAAACGGGGACCTTTTCATGCGGTGAACTTTAAAATTAAACATTTTTTAAGTGGTACTAATTTTATGCCTCAACGTATCTACAACATTTCTTTAAAAAAAGGTTTAAAATAAATAATAACTGGCATTATGCGTTTTAATTTAATTAATCTAATAATTAAAACTTGGGTTTCTAATTACGTCATACCTCCCTCGCAATAATCTGGTTGTTTTTTTTAGTATTTGTTTGGATTTTTAGTATTTGTTTGGATTTAATTGTTTTTTTTTTTTTTATTTCTCCCGTTAAGATCATTTTCAACCAGTTTAACTATTATAGTAATTTCTAGATTTAGATCATGTATATTTTCCCTTTCTACTTTTTACCCCGGTATATCTGTCTGGATGGATTGATTGCATTTCTTACAAACTTTCAGTCTGATGAGATGAATATAACAATATTCATGAAATAAATTATAACTGATACGTATTTTTAAGGTGTTTTATATATATATATATATATATATATATATATATATATAGTCGACTCTCCCGTCGAATTCGACGTATGAGGGTCAAGCTGATCAGTTCCTAGGAAACCGACAGCCTGACAACATGAGATTTTATTATAGGGGTGAAGGTTTCAAACCCCCAAACGACCCTCCGCAGGTTTTGAATTCAGAGTTGTCCTTCTCCTAGACCAGTTGCCATCCAATGCTATAGAACTCAGTCTGTCCTGCTATTTAGCCATAGCTGGAGGGAGAAGAAGAGGATTCACACCTTACCCAAGGGTATTAGCACGTAAGTGAATGTAATGAATTCGACTGGAATTCGAACTCGATTCTCCGATTCATCAATCAATATATATATATATATATATATATATATATATATATAGTTTTAAAGTATCCTATATTTATGGGATAAAGTGCTCAATATCAGAGACAGAGCGTATGTAAATATAAATATAAACGTGGACATTGAAGTCAAAACTCAAAGGCTACAGACTGTTTCATGCTAAACGAAATTGTGTGGCCTGACGATTGCATCTAGCATGAAACAGTCTGTCGCTTCTGAGTGTTAACTTCAATATCCACTTTTATATATATATATATATATATATATATATATATATATATATATATATATATATATATATATAGCCATTAGTCCCTATTAAAGAGGGAATCTCTTCCAAATTCTGATATTTGGTGAAATTAAGGAATGGCCGAATACTTTTTACCAGCCGCTCGTGTATGGAGATAAAACAAAATATTATTGTGAATTTTATCAACATAATGTCTATTTGACGCGTTTAAAATGCACCAGGTTGTAAAGGAGTTTTGTTTTTTTTGTTTTGTTTTTTTTTTTCATCTTTCGCACCAACAGACCATAACCCTGCTTCGCCGCTTCTGTAATTGCCGTCTGATAAACTATAATAAGCAATTTCTGTGTCTATTTAACATGGAATATTTGTCTTTCTTTCGTCCAATGACCCGACTCTTTCTTCGACGTGTCTTTCGTCCACAGCTATAATTATTAAACGCTCATTGCACATGACTCTGCAGAATGCCGGCAGACTGTAATTAGCAGGCTGAAGCTAATTAACTTGTTTTTTTATTTCACTAATTAATATTGAAAGATAGGAATCTGAGTTGCCAACCCCCATAAGACCTCCATACCTAAATATGAATCTTTCGTTCAGCAAAGTGACACGTGTGGATTTGCTGCGCATATCTATGTAAACAAACAGAATTGCATTTGCGTAGTGTTCACACATATGCACATATAGTTTGACTGGAAGGGACTAAAACGTACAGATAGATAGATAGATAGATAGATAGATAGATAGATAGATAGATAGATAGATCTTGGTAGGCTGAATCACTTTGTCAAATTAAAACGCTATTTTATAGTTATATGAAAGCTCTCTCTTGCGATATTGAGTGTTTGATTTTTACAGTTGCAAGCTTTCCGGATTATCTTATACAAATAATGGCAATGGTAACCGTTTCCTTATAAGGAAACATTCAGTATATTCGATTTTTTTTTGTTTTGCTCTTATAAGTGTTTTCTTTTCCCGACATAAAGTGTGTAAAAACCGTCCGAATGTTCTACATATCCGAGCGCTTTCAGTTATTCTATTATTCATTATCGAGCATGATTTTTACTTATTTTTAAATGAATATGTACCATGTGTAGAGATTTATCTAGAACAATGTGATGTTTTTTCCAGACATGGTCAACACATTATGGCCGTGTTCACAGTGTTGATGTTACTGAGTGTTGGCTTTTTCTTTATTTTAATATTACTGTTTCGATTATGTTTAGGATTTTTTTATATATGGACGAGGGTATGATAGTTGTATTTTCTACATGTATGTTGCGGATAGTGTTTGATATGTTTCCATGTGTGTTTCAATTCTCTCTCTCTCTCTCTCTCTCTCTCTCTATATATATATATATATATATATATATATATATATATATGCACATTTCATTGAATAAGACAGACAAGGGCTTTTATTTATTTTTTATACAATTTCTCATGCAATCTAAATCTAATATTTTTTTCTTTTCGGATGATAAATTATAACACTAATAAACATCATAAAATATTATAAACACTAATATAATAGTATCATCTATATGCAAAAAAAAAGGCTAAAAATAATGGAAGCCTTATTAAGAAAAAAAAAACACTTAATAATATTAACTTTGAACACGGACACAATATCTTGACCGTGTTTTGAAAAATGAGAACATTTTATAAAACATACATACAACAAACTATTTGTTATTTAAGGGTTAAAATATTTAATCCTTGAAAATGGCTAAATGTATAGCCGAAAGTGCTTTGATAAAAAGAACATTCTGACAGTTTTTATATAATTTATCATCCGAAAAGAAAAAAATATTAGATCGCATGAGAAATTGTATAAAAAAGTAATAAAAGCACCTTGTCTGTCGTATTCAATGAAATGGGCATGAAAGAAGGATTGCTGCCTAAATACACACACACACACACACATATATATATATATATATATATATATATATATATATATAGAGAGAGAGAGAGAGAGAGAGAGACACACACAATATGATGAAGAATCCTTTAGTTGCATAAGAAAACGTTATACAGTACAAAAATATTATCAATTTATTTTTAATAAGCATAGTTTTTAGAAAATGATTTTGATGTTATATTCATGCTGATATAAATATATACGGAAAATTTTAATATATATATATTGAAAATTTTACTGATTTTGTTTCATTAATAATGATTCCATGATGGAAATATTGACTTTAATAAGATTTCATATTTTTGTGTGTTTCTGGTGTGTGTTTGTGCGTGTCTATCTGTGTGTCTGTGAGTTTCTGCTTGTGTGATTGTGTTAAGGTTTGTGTTTCTGTGTTCATGTGTGCACTTGTGTTCGTGTTTGTGTTTCTGTGTATGCTTGTGTGTGTGTTTGTATGTATGTATGTATTTAAGAAGCAAGACGAAGTTCATCCCATTTAGGACTAATCAATATTTCATTATGAAACCGCAAAAGATGATTAACTTTCAATGTTTAGATGTTTTTTGCTATAATTTTCGTAAAAAGTAAAGATGCTTTCCGTTGTGATGATAATAGTCGAGATCTCGTCTACATAATAATTATGATTGGTTATAGACGAGATCTCGTCTACATAATGATTCTGATTATTTATAGACGAGATCTCGTCTACATAATGATTCTGATGATTTATAGAAAAAACCTCGTCTACTTAAACATACGCGCATGCGCATTATTCTTTTTATCCTCTTCAAATGATTTCACAGAAAATCGTCATTTAGAACACACTTTTAAAGATTGCTGTTTCTCATTAACTTTATACAAAAGTCTCTTGTTTTATATAAAATCCATGTTTTCAAGATTCTATTGACAAATATTTGCCTTCTCATTTTTAGGCAATATAACCTCTCACTGCTCTGTTGCTACTTCCATGCAAAGTCTTTGGAAGAACTACATTTCAGGGTACCTCCAGGTTTAATATTCACAGCTAGGACCAGCCATGCCACTAACATTGTAACAAACTAATCACATTTACTCTGTATTCCACTGGTGAGAAGTAAGTTTCACTCGAATACCTTCTTCCCACGAACGGCTTCTCTATACAACAGGCTCCCAAGAGAATGTTTCCCCAGTCACCACAATCTTAACCTATTCAAGTCTATAGTTAATAGTTATTACCTCCCGCAATCTATATAAACTACCCCTTAACATAACCCTCTACTTCGAGTGTCCCCCGAGCCTTTTCCAGGATAAATCATACTATAAAAAATGCTGTGTAACAAGACTTTAAACGCACTGATTGTTCACCATGATATATCTGGCCACAATTTGCTCAGGAGAGAAAAGGATTCTCAAAGAATAAAATGCATTGAGAGTGCGCTAATCTCACAATTCTCGACAATAAACCTAAGACCAGGATCTTACAAAGTATCACCGATTATCGCAAAATCAATAATAGCATACTATGGTATACGAATAAATAGGGGAAAAAGAGATCTACTTGGAGAGAGTTGATTTAATATTCAACAGACACTAACATATATATATATATATATATATATATATATATATATATATATATATATATATATATATATATGTGTGTGTATGTGTGTGTGTATATATATATATATATATATATATATATATATATATATATATATATATATATATATATATATATATATATATTTATTTCTGAGCTGAGGTAGTATGTATATTATTTACATTATTCGACTATTGTCCTCATCTTTGTCGCCATATTTATTACAACGCTTTCTCAAGGACACATGGCACAGTGGATAAAGGCGTTAGTTAGATCCAGTGACAGGACCCAAAGAGTGTGAGTTCAATACCTGGTTAAGGCAGTGTAGAACTTTTAGAGGGAAATTAACAGGAGATAACTGATAACTGACACCCATTAAACATGGTACGTGGAACTAGAACAGTCTACCCCAGTGAGCGAAATGAAAGGTTTCAGTTCGACATTCCAAGCACCTGAAGAAGGCCGGAGCATACAACGGCCAAAACGTTGTAACAAATATGGCGAAAAAAATGAGGACAATAGTCTGAATAATATAAATAATGTATACATACATACATATATATATAAAGAAATGGACAAAGTCCGACAATTTATTTATTAAAGACAATTTTTTTTTATGTTTAACGTATTTTTTATAGATACAAGTATTTAAGTAAATGCTCTGTTTATAATAAACAGTATTAAATAACATTTACCGGCCTGAATGTCCGAGAAATTTTCATAGAAAATATTCGTCCTTTGACAGGATTCGAACCTGCATCCTATACGGAACCGTCATTTATGCTGACGTGCCTTACCGTATCGGCCTCAAAGAAGCTCTCGGTAGGAAAGGTCGAATTTACTGCTTATAAACTTCAATCTTCCATGAATCTGGTACATTCATAACTGCTCTGGCGTATTAAATGTAAACAAATGACGTCATATATTAAAAAATGGACAAAGTCCCACAATTTATTTATTAAAGACATTGTTTTATGTTTAACGTTCTTTTTTTATAGATACAAGTATTTAAATAAATGCTCTGTTTATAATAAACAATATTAAATAACATTTACCGGCCTGAATGCCCGAGAAATTTTCATAGAAAATATTCGTCCTTTGACAGGATTCGAACCTATACGGAACCGTTATTTACGCTGACGTGCCTTACCGTCTCGGCCACAAAGGAGTGTGCGGTAAGCAAGAAATATACTCTTAAGGTCAACACTTAGAGGCGACAGGCTGTTTCATGCTAGACGCAATCGTCAGGCCACCATGATATATATATATATATATATATATATATATATATATATATATATATATATATATATATATATATATATATATATATAAAAAATGAATATATATATATATATATATAATGAATATATATATAAAAAAAATAGACCACTTTTAAGGTACCATTACAATAAAAAGGATTTTGGTGAAATAAATTATTGTAATGGTACCGTAAAAGTGGTCTGTTTTTTTCATTAATTATTAACTCTGATTCCCATTGAGCTCTCAGGATTTCATCATCCTTGAATTACCCATTCGGTTTACCAAGTTCTTCGTAACTTAACTATATATATATATATATATATATATATATATATAGAGAGAGAGAGAGAGAATAGTCTTTGTTCGTCGGATCTGATAAGGTAATTTATTGCCCATATTATCCTCAAAAATTCTACCGTATTTTCATTCCACAATATTTTGTCTTTATTTGGACCTGAAGGGACCGAACTCAGTACATATAACATCGGCGAAACGCATTGTTTATAAGTTTTCTAACTTTTCTTATTATCTACACATACTTGTTGATATATCTACATATATCAATAAGGCTGCATGTTTATTTAAAATATGGTTGACAAACCTCGAATTGCATATTAACATCCGACACTGTTTAAAGATTCTATAGAAACGAATGAGTGCTAAACTGCAATGTAATATCAATCCTCCTACACGACATTTTTTTCACAGACGAGGAGAATACTTGAGGCAAGAGGACACTTCACGTAAGAGGACACTTGATGCATGAGAAATGTCAGTCTTTCTGCAGCATACTGACAATATAGATAAAACATTTGAGAAAATGGGATCAAAAAAACATTTGTACTTAGAATCAGTAAGTGATAATTTTTTGGAAACCATAATGAGAACTATTTGGAATGATTGATTTAAACCGAAACATATTTTGGACTGTAAGAATATTTTTTTTGCAAGTGAATATAACATTAACATTTTTTGAGAATGACAATGATTTATCAGATAAAATTATTATTTAACTCATAGTTGGAGGGGGTTGGAATCTTACTCATCTCAAAGGTATTTGTACGTAATTAAATGTAACGAACCAGACTAGAATTCGAACTCAGCTCTCCGATTTTTTATTCTGAGTCGCTATCATACACCACCCACACATCCCACATAAGGAATGAGGGCCTGGAGCGTTTAACACTCACAAAATATATGGAAGGCAAGAAAAGCAAAGAGCTAGAATGAGTAATTTATCTAACGAACGTGTAAATGACTGACAGAACAGGGACTCGTAGGGATATTAAGGAGGCTAACATTGCTTACAACTATTTCTAGTTAGACATATATATATATATATATATATATATATATATATATATATATACACACACACACACACACACACACACACACACACACACACACACACACACACACACACACACACACACACACACATATATATATATATATATATATATATATATATATATATATATATATAAAATTAATGTTACAAATTCTGATTTTAAGAGAATTTGGCAGATTTTCTACAGTTGTCAGTTTGGTACAACGTAATATTCTTGGTTCTATTTTTACACCGTACTATGCAAGTTTACAAAACATCAATTTAGTGCACAGATATCGAAGCCTCCGATGAATACGCTAAAATTTGAAAGTAAGCCGCCCACTCAGAATATGGTGTGTCAGTTTCATGAACAGTTGACAATTTTAGATGATGGAATCTATAAATGGGTTTGGTTGATAAAAGTATCACTGGTCGAGGAAGTGACTATTTGAGTTAACTTTATTGTTGCCGACCTAGTCCTTTCGATGACGTTGATAGAATCAAAATCCGGTATAAGGAATTACCATCATATATAGCCATTCCAGTTGCTCGAGAGAAGCTTATCGAAATGCCGTCATAAACAGGTGAGATCGACAGAGTGAACTTAAGTCAGTTATCTCAAGCCTAATTCGACTTTTCTGTCCAAGATTTACGGAAACGGATAAGAATGAATACAAATTTGATCCAATGTTTAAAGAAAACTTCATTACAGAGGATCCCTTCTATAAATAAAAATAAACCTCATTACAGAGGATCCCTTCTATAAATAAAATAAACCTCATTACAGAAAACTCCTTCTATAAATAAAAATAAACCTCATTACAGAGAACTCCTATAAATAAAAATAAACCTCATTACAGAGAACTCCTTCTATAAATAAAAATAAACCTCATTACAGAGGACCCCTTCTACAAATAAAAATATCCTTTCGTGTTATAATTTTCAAGATTTCGTTTTTATACATTAATAACAATAATAAGCAACTCGATTTAAAAATAAATATTTTATTTTACATTTATTGAAATCGTAAAATATGTGACGATGGTTTTGCGGTTATAGGATTTAAAAGTGAAATCGGGGTGGCGAGTTCAATTTCTGGCCGTGTCAATTTAGTTCCCATGGCACTAATACTCTGATATGAATCGATTTTCATCCACCTATGGGTTAAATAGTAGTCTAAGGAAAGAAATATCAAACCCTAACCCGCGTAAATAATAGAGCAGACTAGGTTCTTTAGCCTTGGTTGGGAATCCATTCAAAGAGACTAATTGATCGATTTGTATTTACACAAATTTATTTAAACCTTTATTTACATTGTTCGGACTGTTAGACTCATCTTTAATGCCATGTTCACGATGTTTCGGCTGTTGTACACACCCGCCTTCTTCAGGTGATTGGAATTTCGAATTGAAGCCTTTATTCCATCAACCAGGGTATATTGTTCTAGTTCTGCATACCATACCTCTTCCGGATGTCTCAGTCGCTAACAATGTACTGAGGTGGACGAAATAATGGGTTTAGCTCGAAATTCTAATCACCTAAAGAATGCTGGAGCGTACAACGACCTAAACGTCGTGAATATGGCAGTAAAGATAGGGACAACAGTCCGAACAATCTACATAGTGTAAATAATTACAATACTTCATCTCAGAAATATAGACATACTTTCAGCATGGCCCGGCGTTGCCCGTGCTTGATGCAAAAATCGTACGACTCATACAGCAATCGCTATCACTTGACTTAAAATATTTTTACCCTTCCTTGCCTTTAAACGAGTGCCCTTTGCCGTGCTGATGTTGCTACATGCCTTACTTCTTGCCTATATCACACTGCGAGTTTTTTCTAAGCTCTATACTAAATATTAAATCTGTTACGAAAAAAGAACTAAACAAAATGAACACAAAATGATCAGATTTAAAAAAGGACTCGTAACTGGAAAAACCGAATGAAAAAAGAATGTTAACAACAAATACTTTTTCACACCCAACCCAGTTCTGCGGAATCAGAATCAACGTTGAGTTTAAGCAAGCGAATGAGCCAATTGGAGTAAAGTGCCATGCAGATTTAAATTTTTCCCACTTGTGACGAATGCAGCTATCGATTTTTTTTTGCATGCTAGTTAACATTCGTGTCAGTCAGCTGTTGGCTATCACGCTGGCCAATAGAATCTTCCTGCCTATAGCTATAGGTTCTCACTTTGGCCAGTAGAAAATGGCCGCAAACTACATGAAAACTGCCGTAGAAGCGTGAAAAATCGGTCTTGGCCTTTCCACTAACTTGGAGCATGTGCATGTAAATTTTGGTGCAAATCCGTCGAGAATTGCGGCCGTGCATTCGTTACACATACATACACACTCTGCCTTTTATAGATAGAGATGTTAACCCTTTGTGAGTTATTTTATTTATTTATATATATATATATATAGAGAGAGAGAGAGAAAGATAATTAAGTAATTCATCGAGTTTAGAATGCAGAAAGCACTGGACGGCTGTTTCGTCCTATATTTGGACTCGGTGCTCATCCACTACCGAGAATTGAAACCCGTTATTAGGCGAACGTTATACCAACTGTTCCAACGGGCGTCGCTCGATCATATATTCCTTGGGGGAAGTCATCCGAGTTTCTCTTTTACCCACAGGACTGTGCCCCCACGAGCCAAATATAGGACGAAACGGCCGTCCATTGCTTTCTGCGTTCTGTTGAGGTTTCTTCTAGACTCAATGAATTACTTAATTATAATTATCTCAAATCCTCCTAATTTCTATCACGCATGCACACACACACACACACACACACACACACACACACACACACACACACACACACATATATATATATATATATATATATATATATATATATATATATATATATATATATATTATAATAATATTTTTTGTTTAAAAATATGATTCCTTCGCTACATAATAAGTTCTCATGTTTCAAAACGAGAGCCGAAATATCCAAATAATTATTAAAATTAATTTGGATTGTGGTGTTTAGTCCCGTTTTGCTTATATATTATAATATATCTGTATGGAGCACTGTCTTCTTAAAAATAAAAAAACAAAAAATACTAAGGAACCCCGGATTATGCACCCAACGTGTTCTTTTCTATTTTCTGCATACCTACGCACTTATATATATATATATATATCACATTTGTTTGTTTTTTTTATGTCTTATCAACTCTTTATGGGTTATTTAAAGCTGAAATATATTTTGGATTGTAGGAGATTGCTGACACCATTCAATGTTTCAAGGGGGGGGGTCTCCCGTCTAAGTTCTAATCGGACTTGATACTGCTTAATTTCAATGATCGAACAGGAAGCGATGTTTTCAGCGTAACAAACAGAGAGAAGGAAAACTCTGAATTCAAAACAAGCCTGGAGAGGGATGGTCTCCGTCAGGATAGCTTACTTTAGTTATATCCACTGTTGCTATATTTGCAGTATGTGTGATTCCCCAACGACCCTCATGGCTTATGGAACTCATGATGGCGAAGGTAACAGAGAGTTTTCTGTATAGTAATTACGTTTTTCAATAACTATGTTGAACATTTAGACGAGCGATCTATCGCAGAGTTTCAGCCTGGCGACAAATCTAACTCTTCGTGTCTCAGTTGGGCTTATTTTCAAGTTCTGCTTCTTAATTTTAAATGTATATTATTAATTTAAATTTTCAACTGAGGCCCACCAAAGGACACCTAGGGGGTTAGCGGACTAGAGTTACAGAGTCAATATCTTAATGTATAGCGAAACTCTCTGCCGGCAGCATTATTGGAAAAGCTGACTGAATTTACATATTACTAATGAAAAGTATCGAATTAGATAATCGCTGGGTATCATATGATTCCTTCAGGAAATACCAGAGGTTTCAATAGAATTTAATGCCCATCTAATAAAAACTAATCTGTGGTGAATCTAATATGGACATTTACTCAGCAAAGCTTAGATGTAATACAAAGCTGCTAGTGAGAATCGAACTCACTACTCAGTTGTAATTGATCCACTGAGCATTTTTGTGAAAAAAAAACAAAACAAAAAAAAACATCATTAAGACCCCCCCCCATAAAAAAACATCTTAATCTCCCACACATTTTACATAGATAAAGCCCTTCGTAAAGTGCGGGCCGTACTTGTGAGTACATCTTTTTCTATTTCTTTAAGGTATGGTCTATCGGTGATCTCTTCAATTAGTCTATCAGAACCTTTTTAATTAAACAAAGTAATGAGGTATATACTCACTGGGTGCCCCATAGTTGTGTAACATATGATTCACGGCAGGAAATACCAGAGGTTCAAACGAATTTAATATCCATCTAATAAGCGCTAATCTGTAATGACCCTAATATAGCAATTTACTAAGCGAAGCTTATATGTAACACAAGGGAGAAAGTATAGAGCAACTAGTAAGAATCGAACTCATTACTCAGTCGTAACTGATCTAGCAAGGCAAGCTTGTTAACCATTACACCACGCCGAGGTGCCCGTTGTGACATTAATATATAATGGGTTCACTCTAAGTGAGGAAGCCTTTTGGAGAGAGAGGGCCAGAAAGCTATGCAGTGTCTTGGAGGAGGGTCATAATATCAAATATACTATAATAATTTTTCTCGAACTCAGAACCGCTCCGTTCAGAAGCTGCCTTGATTTGAATGTTTAAAGAAAAACAAAGAAGTTAATGCTATATTATTTAAACAAGTTTCCTTATTTTGCTGCAGAAATGACAGAATAACATCTAACACTATCAATAAAAAATAATTGAAATTCCTTACTACAAATACAATAGTTAGAAATAGCAAATTATTTCATGAGACACATGTTTCTGCTTATTGTTCAATAACTTCTCCATGTCAGAGGAAATATTCGTCTATGACAAAAGCCAAATATCATCCAGGTGGTCATCATCAAATCTTGTTCTTAAACAACTTAGTATGTTTCATTTTCGCAAAAGGTTGTTCACAAACATATGTACTTCCAAATAAGGATGCCATATTTTTCGAATTATTCAATAGGTTTTTATATTTTCCGCTTGACAAAATATATTTCTTGAAGAAGTCTGAGGTAGATTCGGAATTAAATTTTGATTTAAAAAAATCGTCGCATTGTAAGTCGATTGACACCAACTGATATTTGTTCTACCACTTGTTCCGAAAATTAATTAGTGAATTAGTGTCCAGGTGTTTATTTGGCGAGCCAGAAAAAATCCTTCGAGGATTTGGCCCGATCCCTGCTATAAGAGATACCAAAGTAAGAACTTAATGTCATTGTTAGCAAGCTTGTCTTGCTAGAACATTTACGACTGAGTAGTGAGTTCTATCCTCACTAGGTGTTAATTTGGTAGGCAGGACAAAAATCCTTCGAGGATGTGGCCCGGGAGCCGTGGGTTGCCGATCCCTGCTCTAAAAGATACCAAAGTAAGAATCATCTCAATTCTGAAAGTCAAAAGACGAAGTAGTCCAAAAATGTTGACCTAAAGATGCCCTCACAACCACCAGGTTCATAATCAAACCTGCAAGTGTGTGGGTGGGTTCACTAACATAAACAAGGAAGTGAACTCAGCTGAGCTTAGGATATGTACACCAGACAACTAGATAACAGGATGTTATATAAAAAAGCAAC
>CAHIKZ030004391.1:6385000-6430000 GCA_903632075.3 Acanthosepion pharaonis | reverse complement strand
TCGGCCTCTACACACGAAAAACAAATATAGTCTGCTGCTGTAGAATATTTAATATTTCAATTCATGAGTATTAATTCAAGAAAAGATATTTTATTCTTGATTTTGAATAAAAGCAAGACAGAATGAATTTAAGGATTAACAACTTGCAAAAAACAGTTTCCAACTGATTTTAACTTTTTATTACAGTGTATGAAACTATAGAACAAACAGAAAAAAGCCATAGATAGAATTTAAGTCACAACATTGACTTTTTGCTTTGCATTAAGTAAAAAGAAAATTATTTGTAAACTAGTCATAATAACCGTAATAGCAATTCTAACAGCAACACTAAAAAGTGACATCAACAAATTTGTTGGACATGAATATTTTATAGAAATAAAAGGAATTTTTGGTGTATTACTATTTGAGATCTACAAAAGAATGTGATGAGTGAATAACATAGCGATTAGGTGTTAAATTTTCCCTAATGGAAAATTCCATTAATGAGAGAAAAACGCCTCTGACTATCTATCGCCTGATTTTCCTCGAAACATATTTTATGCTGTTTCTCTTTCAATTTGGCCCGCCTGATTCTTATAAACATGGCGATATTTTGCACTGTTTTATTTTTGGTTTTGTTTTGTTTCTTTGTTTTTTCTCTTTCTATTTATTTCCAAGCCAGCGTCGTAAGAGTTTAATTTTTATATATACAGGGGTCGAGTAGAAGGAATAAGACACGTAACCAAAAGGTCAATATGTTTCATTTTGACTAAGAATTTTGACATATTCGACAATGCTACTTCAGAATTAATACCTGTCATTATTCAGGACTTAGAAAAAAAATAAAGCAAATTTTTTTTTTTTTTTTTTTTTTTTAAAGAGATGGCCCATTTCTTTTGCTCAACTCTGTATAAATGTCGTGAACTCTAACCTTGGTTTATTAGAACGGAACATCATAAGATTTGATTGGGAATTTCGACTTAATGTCATGGTTAGAAAGCTTGTCTTGCTAGAACAATTACGACTGAGTAGTGAGTTCTATCCTCACTAGGTGTCACATACTTTTGACTTTGTGGCACATCTAAGCTACGCTTAGTAAATCAGTAGATGATTTCATTGGTTATTTTGACGTGGTGTAATATTTTGCAAATCTCGCTAGATCAATTACATCTGACTAGTGAGTTTGTCGCATCCACCAACATGACTATTGGTGAATTAGTTCCCCTGCTTAAAAAACTGATTAAAATGTATCCTTTTCTTCCTAATGTATTATCGGGTTACCCGCTCCTGATTTTCGAAACCGTAACTAGTGGACGCTCTCACAGTGCACTATAAATACACTGTGATAATTTTTATCTTCTTACTTTTCCGCTTATACGACATGTAAATTTCTCGCGGAAGGTCGCGTTCCCTTTTTGGGAAACGCACAAAAATAAATACACACACACATATGCACGCATATTCACTCACTTCAAATAATTTGGAAGAAAAAGTTTCCACATTCATTTGTTACGCACATTATTGTCTTTGTCACCTTTTGTTGTTAATACATTATCATTTGTTTGTACATATATAAATAGATATATTAAGACATTTTTATGTTTATACATTCTTTTTATAGATACAAATATTTAAGTAAATGCTCTGCTTTATAATAAACAGTATTAACAACATTTACCGGCCTAAATGTCCAAGAAATTTTCACAGAAGGTAGTCGTTCTCCGAGAGGATTCGAACCTGTATCCTATACGGAACCGTCATTTAGCTTGACGTGCCTTTAACCGATTTGGCCACAAAGGAGCGTTCGGTTAGCAATGTCAAATTTACTGTATTTGAACTTCACTCTTCTATGAATCTCTCACGTAGATTCATATCTGCTCATGGCGTATCAAATGTAAACAAATGACGTCACACATTATGAAGTGGACACATTGCAACAATTATTTTAAGACATTTTTATGTTTATACATTCTTTTTATAGATACAAATATTTAAGTAAATGTAAAGTATTAAATAATATTTACCGGAGGACGAATATTTTCTGTGAAAATTTCTCGGACATTCAGGCCGGTAAACGTTATTATTAATGGATATTCGCATTTGAGTAGACGTCTCATTTATATATTAAACAGTGTATATACTTTTCTTAATAAGATTTCTCGAACAGCCAGGTCGGTAAATGAAAAAAAGTAAATATGCTGTTTAACATATAAGCGGGGCATCTACTCAAATACGAGTATCTACTATAATAACGTTTAAAGTGATAAAAAATATCTGTCAGATTGATAAAGATCCATTCTGAAACTCTCTTCGTTTACGTTTGGATACGAAACTGTGTACAGATATGAAAAATATCGAGTGATCAATGACAGGAGATATTTCGCTTGGAAAGCATGACATTGGTCTAGCCTGCCAGTCTGTTTCTTCGTGGCCAAGTGATAAGGCGCATCGGGCTGAACGGTAACTGTCTTTACCATGAGGGACGCAGGTTCGTTTCCTGCTGAAAAGAGCAATTTTTTTCTTTAATAAGATTTCTCGAACATTTAGGCTGGTAGATAATAAATAAATAGATAAATATACTGTTTAATAAATTAAACTAATAATAACGTTTAAAGTGAATATATATATATATATATATATATATATATATATATATATTGTCAAATAAATCTACTTCTAATATATATATTGTCGTCCACAGACAGACTGTTTCGCTGTATCACAGCTCTTCAATATGGCTAGACGTCTGATTGCCACAAGCCGGGATCGAAACACGATTTGGCATCAATCAGAGATAATACCCCCAAGGTATCACCGCACGGTAGACAAAAAAAAGAAATTTTTACATGGCCCGATATATATATATATATATATATTGTATTAATTATGTCTTCTTCACAGTATCTAAACCTTATATTTGCAACAGGATGTCGTCTGTGGTGGACGTGTCTAATGTGTCAATATTAACTAGGAATGAATGAATAACCCACCTAACCCTAGCTTCTCACTTTATTTTTCATTCTAATATTTTAGCTTTAATCCGTCTTTTGATTGGTTAATAAAGACATGCCCACAAATGTGTTTTTTAATTTGGGATTTTTCGTTCTCTCCCCACCCGCACCGCTCTTTTTTATCTCTCAACTGAGCTACCGAATTGTTTTCTGATTTCCCAAGTGAATCATTTTTATTATAAATTATCTAACATCGCCTGATGAGGGACAATTTTAAAGTTCTGAAACATGGAAATTTTTGTGTAGCGATGTCAAATATTATAATAAAAATATTATAATACTATTTTGCTCTACACTTTTTATATATATATTATTTTTGATATATATATATATATATATATATATATAAAAATAATATATATATATATATAAAATATATATAAAAATATATATATATATATATAAAATAATATATATATATATAAAATAATATATATATATATATATATATATATATATATATATATATATATATATATATATATAATAAATCTTCAAATGATTTATCACTTGACCGACTCTCTAATTTATTGGACTTCTGACTCTGATGAACGGTGTTATGCGAAATTCTGGTGTCGGTCAAATGATAAGTCATTTCAACACTTATTAATGTTTTCTTTATTGTCGGTTTATTTATCTATTGAGCATTTTCTTTAAATAAATTCTACTCTCCTTAAAATCCTACACGCGTTAAAATTCTAGTCATTCGTACGTATTTGATCGTTGTTTTTTTTATTTATATTATTATTGCTATGTGTTTTTGCAAGTGTATGTCGGCGTGCACGTGTGTGTATATGTGTGCGTATATATATATATATATATATATATATATATGTATATATATATATATATATATATATATATATATATATATATATATATATATATATAGCTTTATATATATATATATATATATGCATCGTTTTCTGTTTTCAATAAGAGGAATCCGAATTGATTCCTATATGTGACCTGATAGTCCAGAAAACTTAGCCAGGGCTCCATATTGATTTTTAATCATTCAATCTCTTCGTCGCATACAGCCGGTATTACTTAAACCATAAACATACACTTACATGTAAAAACACTTACTTAGTTAAGAAGTTACGATTTTAAAAGAGGACGAAATCATTATCGATATGTCTACGGCCAAACTGAGAATTTTCTACCTGTACATATCCTCCAATCGGGCGCAAGCTTGTGTTTGACTGCACTAAAGGACATAAAGAAGCCAATTGGAATTGAAACTTCAAACCCATTCTCTATTGCGTCACCTGCACATTGAAGCTTACAACACCTGGTATTACCAAGTGGCTACCCATCGAGGTACTGAACAGGCTTGAAGTTGTCTACCTTCAGTGATCGTACGGGAACCGGTGATTCAATGTCATGTGGGAAAAAGGAAACTACCGTATTTTCCGGCTTACAAGACGCTGCGGCTTGGAAGACGCACCCTAATACTGGAAAGAGAATTCTAAGAAAAAAAATGTCATTCTAATACAACAACACATTCACCAGGCATCCCTCACATATTGGCGTCACGTATTGTTTACATTAACCACTCGTCCGATTTTGTTTGTATGTCAATGACATACTAGTCAAGAGCAGAAAGGCTCCCGCCGCTGCTAGTAAACAGAACATGTTTAAGCTTGTGGCTCGGCTCCAGGAAGGTTTATAGTCTTGGAAATACTTGTAACCACTAAGTACTGAGGTTACATCATATAAAAGGCTGAATTAAATAGATAGCTAACATTATAGTGTAATGACTCATCATACAAATCCACGTCTCTATCAGTCAAGCCAATTAGGTAACTGTCCAAGTTTACCTGAGCCTAGGTGTTGCTTTACATTCATCTTAGAAGACGCACTCATATTTTTCAGGGTATTTTTAGGAAAAGTGCGTCTTGTAAGCTGGAAAATACGGTATTAGGATAGAAGTAACGGATCCTGAAAGGACATGGTATTTAAAAAAATATTGTCCCAATCGTTTGACGATATACCTGGTGAAAAAAATGGGTGTTAGTGGAAACGAAAAGTGGCAAAATGTCCTTTTTTAAAATAATTGTTTTATTTCCAGTTAATTCCTCGCTATAGATATGTGATGATCACCATCCCTTTCAAATTATTTGGCTGTTGGTTCGCCCATCTTTCTAACTTGGACAAGATGTAAGAATCTCCGTTTCATTTCATTGTTCCTGTTTTATGTCTCTCTGTCCAGAGGACCATGTTTATCTCTATTTATGTCTGGGACACAATGGCTTCGTTACAACCTCCTGCCAGGTATTTTCGAATGACGTCTGGGTCATTTCAATGTCAGACACTTCAACGCCTTACTAGACAGGACATTACATCATTGATTCTGATAGTTTTTTTTTCTAATTCTAATCAATGCTTGTTGTTTTCTGTAGTATAAAACAAATTACATTTAATTATTTAAAGTTCATATTTAAATTAGTCTGATCCGCTTGATGTCACTTTGACGACTAAAATTAATTTTATATTCCCTTAATTAAAAATACTTTATTACCAAAGTGGGAAGACAACAAACTGCAAGAGGAATGTAAGTAAGTCCTGTGTTAAATTATGTTAATGAAGTCTTCGGCGTAGTGTTTATTGTCTGACTATTAAGTCGGTATATGAAATAAATGATTGTAATGATTAACCGATATTCAAAATGTCATTTTGTCTAGAAAATTATCTCTATTGCTTGCTGCCTCTTTCTTATTCTTCCTGAATGACGAGTTCATCACAAAAAAAAGAGAGAAGTCGAATAATGGCTTTGACCAATCTAACAAGAGACACACCTCATAGAGTTTTCTTTCCATATTCATCATGGCGTTCTTTTCTGAAAGTAACTTCGACCATGGATATATATTTATCCTCATTGGTCGTGGCATATTTCTAAAGAATACTAATATAGGGTAATGTAATGAAAAATCGGAAAAAAACGTCCCATATTACACGTTTTGTTCTTCGAAGAGGCTTTTTCATAATAGCCTTTTATCGATGGAATCATATGTATGTAGGGAGAGGGAACGAAATACAATAAATATCGGTTAGAAATTTAAATCGAGAAAAAAATGACGTTACAGGGACGCTTAACTTTAAATTTAGAATTTTTGGCGTCCGTTCTATCTACATGATAGTCAGTAATACGGTACATCTCTCTTGCCTGTATTATTGACTATCGTGATGATATATCGTGATGATGATGATATATCCTCTCAAATGGTTATATATTATTGGAACTAATAAAGACTTCGAAAAAAAATGTCTAGAGAACCAACTATTTTTATTAGTATTATTATTTGATTATTATTAATATTATTATCAAGAATATTTTTTATTATTATCAAGGATATTTTTATTTAATTTCTCGAAAAGATATTTCTGATTAAGGTTACTACTAAGAAGGACACAAAGACCTTTAATGTGTCTAAATACAGGGTACCCAATAAAACAGCGGAAAATTTATCATCACGATTTTATCTTTCAACTGGCCTTGAATAATCTTGTAAAAATTTGTTGGATATTTATCACCTTGAATAATCATTCGACTCCCGCGTAATTACTTAATTCTGATTGGTTCTTTTATGATTAACTGCTGCTCGATCTCATGGCTCGTCATTTAAAGTTTATTTGCAGACAACTTTCATTATGCCCTTCTCATACTGCTGTAAATGCTGCTTGGGTTTGTGCGTTGAGATTATCAAATGTAATTGCGCGTTCTAAGAGCATCTATCTATTATACATTTAATAATTCAAGGAAAAAACAAAGTAATGCAATTGTGCATCAACAATAAAATATATATTGAAACAATAACATACAAAACAATCATGCAACGGTGTGCAGAAATTAAGGGAGAAAAAGTTGCTTGCCTTCAACTGTATTCTGATTAACATTGAATGTTCAAAAGAATTTCTCTTGAATAAGAATGTTCAGGATTCTATGTTGAATAGAGTCTGGTGTTAGAATAGAATACAATTAATTAAGAAGTTGTTTTGAGAAAGTAAGAGAGTTCTGGTTCATGAACTTGGATTTCACAGAGAGGAAGAATATGTTACAATGTGATACAAAAATCTGTGTCTGTGTGTTCGTTGTGAGTAAAGTCGTGGATTTGTGTAGAGAGGCGTAAATGGCTGGATTCTACTGACGGTTGTGGAAAATATTGCTTCTTTTAAGACTGCCGGTAGGCTCCAAGTGAAAAATCGGGAAAGTTGATTTAGCACAAAAATGTTTGATTGGTTAAAATTCAACCAATCACTGATTTTGTAACAAAGAAACATGTGAGCAAGTTCATGGCAGAACAAATTCAAAGTGGTGACTGCGATTGCTAAATTGTCTTATGGAAGGGCAGTATTGATTTACTAGCCAATCGCAGACGAATAAATTGTAGGCGTGGAAAGCGTAGCAGTCGCTACACTGCTAAACAATTCACTGATTTTGAGCGTCAAGTTTTCAGAGAAGAATGTCCGACTTAGGGATTGACGAAATGGGCAGAAATTCTTCCTTAATTTTTGTAGTCATATTAGTCGTCATTAGTATTCAACAGTTGTCTCACGTTCTTCTGAATTTACCGATTTTTATTGGGCGTCCTGTAGTACGAAATAACAACATCTTTTTCGATTTAATGGTAGGCAAAAATTTGCTTTGTGAAGATATTTCAAGCCCTCATTAATCCGCAGGTTATATTAGGTCAAGTGAATTCAATTAGTTCTTTAATTCCTTTCTAATTTTATAATTCTCAGTATTCGCCTGTGTTTTTTTAAAAAAGATCTTTTCTTTTATTACGAGGCCAGAACTAATAAGAATTCCTTTTTCTCTATAATTCTATTTTTTCTTCATTCTCTTTTGAAATGTATGATGATATGAAGCATCAATTCTTTTCTCATCGTTTTTTATTCTTCAATATTTCATAGCAGTTTTCTTTCCTTTTCTCTTATTCATTTCATTACTATTTATGATTACAAATTACTTACACGATAGGGAGATGTTATATTTTCTTTACTTTCCTAAGTAATTCAAACAGAAGTACGTTCTGGATGAGACGATAAACTACATCCAACAGCAAGGCCACTGATCAGGAAGATTTCAGGAGCGTGAAACCACTTCAAAATTGCTGGCTTTCCCAGATCCACGCTTATCTCGGGTGGTAGCACCTGTTAGGGTCCCAGCTATGAGAAAATAATTAACCCAAACATGTCCTGGGTCAGACGATAAACTACATTCGACAGCAAGGCCATTGATCAGGAAGTTTTGAGGAGCTTGGAACCACCTCTTAATTCCTGGTGTTACCAGATCCACTCTGACCGGGGGTGGTAGCAACTGTTAGGGTCACAACTATGGGCAAATAGTTAACCTCCAAACTGGAGTCAAATGACTATGAATGTGTAAAAATAGGTTTTAATACCAGCAATACATTTTTGGGAAAATATTACCAGCAATGAATTTTTGAAGAAAATAATTATTACCATCAATGCATCTTTTTGGAAAAATATTACCCTTAAAAAAATGTTTGGAAAAAAATATTACCAGCAATAAAAATCTTGTCGGCGTTATATAACCCATTGAGGTTGATTTGCCCCTAAAAAACCCCAAATGAAACCAAACAGAGGTGTTCCTCTTTTCGTTTTATCCAAAAGAGATTTAGTGATATAAAATGCCTATTCTCTATGATAGGCTCCCAAATTATGTTTTGTTTCGTCATCAAACTCTAATCTAAGAGGGTTAGGAGCCTATTCTTGCCTAATATACCATATAACATCCACTTTTTATTAAGTAATTCAAACAAAGAATTCGATTCTAAACCCAGTTTAGAATATACAGGGTGTCCATAAAGTTTGTGTGCACTTAAAAAAAATTATAACTTTATTTGTATTTGCGATAGAAATAATCTGTAAAAAATGTTATAAAGTTTAATGTACCTACTTTTAAGTATAGCTAAAATAACGAATGTGATTTCAGGCATTACTGTAAATCAGTTGACAAATGTTTTCCATGAACTTTAAAATCGTATTACCCTTTGTGTTGCTAATGATGGAGGAGATGTGGAAATATAAATAAAATCTTAATAAAACCTAAAAAAATATATATTTACTTCTTTCTAATCCTTTTTACAAATTATTTCTATCGCAAATACAAATGAAGTTATAATTTTTTAAGTGTACACTAACTTTATGGACACTCTGTATATTATCAATAATCAATATATCATCCATAACTTTAATATCTTGATATCAACTTAGATATACGCCGAAAGAAAAATTTTCAAGATCAACTATATTTTTTTATTAATAATTATGTCATAACTTCGTCAAAGAGGAATTAAAATTGTTTTCCATGTTTACTGCAGTTTCTCAAATGGATAATGGGGTTGAGGTACGCCTTTTCACAGCTGTTGAGGGTTTGGCAGTAGGCAAGGATTCCGCCATTGCTTATTTGTCTCCGTTTTTTCTGATTTTGTTTTGTGGTTTGATACACAAGTATTTGGGACTTGGTTGATATATTTCGCACCTCCACGTCGCCCAGTCAGTTGTTTCTGTTTTTCATCGATAATGATTGAATCTACAAGAGATGAGTGTCCCTTTCAAGCATTCTTTGTAACTCGACAGTAGGGTTTAACTTCAGAAGTAACACCTTCACTTGGAAGTGTCTTTTCTATTCTTTCAAAGGTGATCTGCAGAACTTTTTATAGCATAGCTTGAACACTTAGGGTTCTTCATATCAGGGATATAATCGCGCCAATGCATGAAAAGCACTCGAGTAGACGCAGGTCTATGACCCAGAATTCGGTATCCTATAAAAAGTGAACAGCAGGATGACTTTGTAAATTCTTGGAAATATAGTGAAGTTGTTTCTCATTGCCTTCTTAATGGTTCTGAATTCATAGCAGTCCTTCTCTAAACTGGCACCCACTCAAGGCTAGAGATTTCACTCTACTCATATCGTTAGCATACCTAAGGACGATAATAGGTATGTCTCCCCATTCACATAAATACAGTAGTAAATACTGTATGTTGGTCGGCAGTTGGAGATTCGTCTCCAGCTGTGCCAGTCAAACTCTTTGCTTCCGGGCAGAGAGGATCCCCCAGACGAAGTTATGTCGAAAGACAAAGCCTCGTCTCGGGAAACAGCTACCCGACACCCGATTTATACGGGATTTACAGGGAATTTTTGGCCGAGTCTACGGGTTCGGCTACCGCACATTAAATTCGGCTTTCTGCCACATCTGATCGCGTGGGGCGATTGTTAGATATCCTGCAGGTGCAGATTCGTCTCCAGTTATGCTGGTCAAACTCTCTGATTCCAGGCAGAGTGGATCCCCAGACGAAGCTATGTCGAAGGGCAGAGTCTCGTCTCGAGAAACAGCTACCTGACCCCGTTTTATACGGAGTCTACGGGAATTTTTGGCCGAGCCTACGGGCTCGGATACTCTACATTAAATTCGGTCTTGTGTCACATCTGACCACGTGGGAGCGGTTGGTAGATATCCTGCTGTTGGAGATTCATTGTGAAATTCACTTGACTCACTTCTAGCAGTTGACTACTTCTACGCGCCGCTGGCGAATCATATATGCGTTGTTCGTGATCTAAGTATTATCGTTCATTACCAACCATCGTCTGATTATTTTATTCAGTAACCTTCCCTAGGTTACAACACTTATTTAATTTATACCAAGAGAGGCAGGAAATTAGTGCATGTATTTTTCCAAAAGTAAGGAGAAGTGAGAAAGTGAATGCAACAGACTAAGCAGGAATTGGAACTCTGCTCGCTGATTACACATTCCACTCCCCACACTACTTTTGTCTTTTTAGCTCATGTAAAACCTGGAATATCTATAATTGTTTTAGCTTTGTCAGATAGACGAACACTAACCCAATCAGCTTCACCTTCAAGGGGTGGCAATAAAATTTGAGTCGAATTCTTTAATTACGAAATGTAAAACTGTTTTTATTTTTATTTTACTTTTAACCGTCTGAAATAAAACTAACAACATTCTTTTTTTCTGACAATAGGATGCGCTGAACATTTCTATCCATTAGAATTTGTCCAATGGCACATTTGTATCAATTATCAGGAATTAAATCCAAAGTAATATAAACAGTCGAAAAAAGAGCATAGAATTTTGGTCATGAAAAGATTTCTTTTGATTTTGGCCTCGATTCTAACCTGGAAGGCATGAAAATGAAACGATGGTGGGCAGTAAAAGAGGAGACAAATGTAGTTTATCAAATAAAAAGAAAGAAAATCCGGGGAATCTTTTTTCTTGCACATTTCTTCTGGCTTCATTCTCACTCGTTGGAGATAATTTGTGTAGGGGATGTTTTACGTCTGAAGAAACAGAGAGGAAAAAACATAAACAAGAAAGAAAAGTTGGGACGGAGGAAGTTTGATGAAACATTTGAATCTGAGAAAACTTTGTTATCGATCTGAAAATGTTACAAGGTGATACTCCCAATCTACAACATAGAACTATTTTTCATTATTGAAAACATTACAAACCTGGACGTTAATCAACAACGAAACTTTAAGTTGAAAAAAGATATCACACAATTTTCAAATAATTTAACCCTCGTTTTTTAATTTAAATTTGAATTATAAGTGTTTACTAAACCGGGATTTGTCTGGGCAAAATGTCATTAGTAAAGGCGCGGCGAATGACGATTGAATTCACTACATAATGTGCTGAAATACAATATAATATAAATCCTCCTTTATGGCAGTCAATGTTCAACACTTTCTTCACAGATGACAAGGAGGCAAGAGATAACAGGCAACAGACATATCAATCTACAGAAGGATGTTGAGAATACAATGGAAGGGACATATGAGAAATGAGGAATTTTGGGGGAAGATGGGAACAGAAGGGTCGCTTATGCATAGGATCAAAAAGAGACAACTGAAATGTCTAGAGCACAAAATAGAAGAGGGCTTCGAGAATGTGACATGAACAATGAAACGAAAACAATCCATTCCATAAAGGGTTAAGTTCGGAATTCCCAGTAGGTTACCCGGATTGATAGGTACCTGAAGAAGGCCTAAGGAGACAATGGTCGAAACATTGTAATAATAATAATAACAAAGATCACGACAAGAAGCTGTGAAAAGCTATGATCGGTCACAAAAAATTAATTTCTTATTGGTTCTTAAGATATGTGTTCATCTGCGTGTATAAAAATATGGCAAAATCTTTTCTTTAAGAGTTTGTTAAATATGACAGCAAAGATGTCACGAGGTCATTGAGATAATGGTCAATACGAAAAATTGAATAAATACGATAACGAAAAAAAATACCGGAAAAATTTGGTGTGTTTTGAATATATGTTTCTATCTACCTGATACACGTAATCAATTTCCCCTATCGGGTTGTCTGATTGGACTTACGCCAAGCATCTGCATCTTGAGTAAGGGTTAGTTTTCTGTCGGAGTTATACTTGTCTTAGCCGACCACATATCCCCACGGTGACGGATTTCATCTGACCGGGTTTGGAAACCAGCGTTATCATTCTCTTAGACTAGTTGCCAACCAAGGCTGAAGAGTCCAGCCTTCCTTACTATTTAACCCATTGTTTGGTGACAAAGAGATTGATACATTTTAAAAGAGCATTTTAAAGACCATACTGGAATTCGAAATTCGCGAGTAGATTTTTCATTCACAACCGATTCGCATATATATATATATATATATATATATATATATATATATATATATGAAAAAATATAGTTTTAAGGCATACTATATTTATGGCGTAAAATTGCTCAATATCATATATAAAGCATATGTAAATATAAGCCGTGTCGAGTTACTCTCTAACCCACATGGCTTGAAGATTCACACATGAAAAATACTTATCACACACATACACTATATATATATATATATATATATATATATATATATATATATATATATATATATATATATATATATATATATATTCCCTGTAGGTTACCGGATCGGATATATTATGAGAAATTATGAAAGTTCACGATAGTTATCGAAGGTTAGCTGAATTGCACGATTCCTCGCTCTACAAAACACAGACAAGAATGGTTGTATTGATTATTAAAGAATTCTTGTTTCGTTCCACAAGAGCGAAGAATCGTTAAACGCTGATTTGAATTCCGATACGGAATGTGGACTTTCATTATATTTAATACAATCATTATTGCTTCTAGATAACTATTGGGCACTTTATTGACAGAAATTATGTTCGCTTTGATATACGATGAGTTATATAAATTTATTATTATTATTATTATTATTATTATTATTATTATTTCTTTCGTAAACACACTTATACTCACTCTAGAGATGTAATACCCAGTATCGGCGCTCTTTTTTATTGTGATGCTAAACTTAACGTCAGATTACTTTTGGAATATTTTAAAATTGACCATAGACACATTAAACTTTATGTCACGTTTTATCAGCCAGAAACGAGTATAATTTCATCTGTGTGTAATTATCAATGATTGACGTGAATATGTCTGTATGAAGGTAACACTGATATAAGCCGTTTCCTTATAAGGAAACATTCGACATTCATTGACCAAGCAGTCAGTTCTACTTTCAGTTGATATTTATATAATCTTTCTATTAAAACAATTTTTTTAGCAAATTAGTTTTCTTAAATCCTCTAAATATTAAAACTTTCAAGTATTGATTGGGTTTATTTTCTAGCTTTTTGTTTGAAATTATTGATTTGGTTTTTATCGTCACCTCGAGTTACATGTTACATGTGAAATAAAGAGTTAAATCGAAAACATTCGAACAATTCTCAATTATCTGGACAAAACCATTTCTAATGTTTTATCCGAAGCAAGCATTTTCTAAATGGAGAAAATTATACAAAAACGCTGATGAAACCAGTTCAATTAACTATTGTTAATTTTATCCTTTTTATTTAGTTTTTTTTTTTCATACAAATATAGTTTTGAATTATCACTGGGACGGAAAATGTTGAAAAGGAGGAAGGCAATGTGTTTGCCCATGTTGAAGTTTAACAGCCACAATATACACCAAAGCAATAATTAGGCTTACTTTGCTCTTCGAACCAGAGGCTACACTTACAAAAGACGTCCATTGTGAACCTAGTTTCGGGAGTTAAACGATATAAAAGGTCAGGCGGGAACAGGCAAAAACTGAAGGATTTTTCTCATAAAAAATAAAACTGGACAAAGCGTTTGAAAATGTCACTGATATAAATATTAACATTTCTTTCAGAAAAAGACTTTTTTCTTCATTTTTTTTTCGATAATTTAGGTAATCAGTTATCCGGAATTTTGAATTATCTGAACAATTAAATCAATTATCCGGAATTTTTAGATTATCCGAATAAATTAATCAATTATCCGGAATTTTGAATTATCCGAATTAATCAATTATCCGGAATTTTGAATTATCCGAATAAATTAATCAATTATCCGGAATTTTGGAATATCCAAACAAATTAATCAATTATCCAGAATTTTGAATTATCCGAACAAATTAATCAATTATCCGGAATTTTGAAATATCCGAACATATTTTTCCAAAATATCCCAAGATGTCCGTATAATCGAAAAAGTCCCGTATATACTTTTCCTCATACCCCCCATGAAAAATTACACGTTGCTTCCATCATTTTTTAAGTGGCACTGGACACCCATGCTCTTAGACAAGGCCAACATGTACTACCCTCGAATACCCCGAGTCTGGTTGGGGGTGGGGGCTGAGTGGATCCATATTTATAATATTATATGTATATTTATAACATTTGATTTTTTTCTATCTACATATATATACGTTACAAATTAAACTAAGCGAAAATGACGATTAAAAAATGAAAAATTTTCGCAGATTTTGACATCATTCTGGCGTCTTTATTTTTTTTTTGTTTCGTCCAAATCTTTGAATTTGTTTTGTGAAGCTAAGTCTCGAAAAACCACGAGATATAAAATTCACTATTTTTATGCATAATGTGTTAAACTTATTGCGCATAATTAGGTTACAATAAAATTTGTATTTTATATGATTATTACCTTACGAAAATTGGGATGTATTGGTGTGTGTGTGGGGGGGGTTTCAGATCATAGATTCAGGGGGAGACCCTTGCACCGATCCTGCACTCAGACATAAAATATATTCATATATACTAAAGGTAATAAATAAATGATTTTGGCATGAAATGCTTAACTCTTTTTAATGAGAAACTGCAGAATTTCTTCTGCAAATTACGGTAGTCTATCTTACAGAAATCTTTCAGTAGTTTTGCTGAAAGTTCAAAGTTCTGGTTAAATGATCATATTAAATATAGAGGATGAGAGACACTATAGGAAAATAATTAAAATCCTTTTGATATTTTCTCAACTTCATAATCGACATCTGCCTGATACAGAAAAAGCAGATTAAACAACAGCTGTTGAGTTTTGATATTGTTGCCAGACATTCTGTCTCATCCAATCAAGACGACCGAAGGCAACTGGATGGCCGACTAATTTGTTAAAAACTGGAACAAATAGTCGTGGGGATTTTTAGGTGTTAGCGCTTGAATACGTGATTTCGGTTTTTCGTTTCATACGGGCCGGTGTACGTGTTGGGAGATAAATACGTATGTCTCCTAAAATGCCCACAACTAACATGGCAGACTTGGAGTATGAGTCCACGTATAAAAAAGAATAAGAAATAATAAGGATCAATATATATGTGTACAAACAAATGATAGTATATTAACAATAAAAGGTTACATATATAATAGAATATTGTTGTATTAGTGAACAATGAACATGGATGAAGAAAACAGTTAAGCTAGTAAATTGTTTGCGTATGTGTAGTTTGGTGTAGGAGAAAGTCCTAGAACAAAATGAAGTGAAAGGTACGTACGTACGTGTATGTGTGTGTATTGTTCATGTATGTTCCAAAAAGGGAACGCCTTCTTCCGCGAGAAATTTACATGTTGACGTGAAAAGTAAAAAGAGGCTGCGAATAATTATCGCGGAGTACTTATAGTACTGGAAAACGTCCCTTAGTAGTAGTTACGAAATTTAGGAGGAGTTAACCCGACACGTGACTGAGATTTATGTTTGTTTTGTTTTACGGCATATCAGTCTCAATGGGTTATTTAATGCCAACAAGATTTTCATTGCTGGTATTTTTTCCAAAAATGTATTGCTGGTATTAAAACATAGTTTAACTATTTGCCCATAGCTGGGACTCTAACAGATGCTACCACCCCGGATCAGGGAACATGAACGATTAAGAGGTAGTTCCATGCTCCTTAAAACCTCCTGATCAGAGGCCTTGATACCAGATCTAGTTTAAGGTCATACCCAGGACGCCCAAAATTTATAACTAACACACACACACACACACACTGTTTCGCAGCTCATCAGTGTGGCTAGACATCTAGCTAGGATCGAAACGCGACTGAATTGGTGTCAGTCGGAGATTCTAACCATTAAGCCGTCGGCGCACGATGAAAGTATATATGGAAATATGACATTTTAGCGCCTCTTTATATGCGCTTTGTGCGTGGGTAGTGTATTTTAAATGTTTTTACTTTGAAAGTGAAAATGGCAGGAAATGAGAGGCATTCTAACAAATAAGAAGCTCTTATGAAACTGCCGCTAATAAGATGTTTCAATCACAGTAAAAATATATATTTTTTAGACTCAGTTCGTATTCATCCATAAGATTCTCTTTAACTAAAGTTGTCGGAGTTACCTCCTCTTTAATTCCCTAACTGTTCACTAGGGGACGCGCTCCCTACACTATAAGCAAAACACTGCATTTCAGCGGACACATTTTAAAATGTGATCTCTCATTGAGATCCGTGTTTTCGCCTACTCAGGGCTAAACGCCATGAAACACACACACACGTACATACGAAAATTTCACCAAAATACAAACTCTTTACGTTCACACACAAACACAAATTTTAATGTCTTTGTCACTTGTAAATTTGTTGTTTAATACATATATTCGTTGATATATATATATATATATATATATATATATATATATATATATATATATATATATATATATATCAATGAATCTTCTAGGAAGAAATAAACAACACGTGTTCTTAATTCAACAACACTTAAATCCCCACGGTCTTCTAGAAAGTAATGCAAAAAAGAAACTGCTAGATGTTTTGTCTTTTCTAATGATTTCACACCAATCAAGGCAATAAAGCTACTAAGACGCAAGTGATTACTGAGTGTGAGAAAATATGAGCAAAAGAAAACATTATTATAGATAAAGAACAATAAAAGAACAACAATTAAAAAGAGAGGAGGTAACAATTGGCACTGAGTTTAAAATTTCAAACTCAATTAAAATTTTTGAAGATTGAAGTAAGAAGTTGGGAGAGAGTTCCACAATCGAGAAGTGCGATAGAATAAACTATTATCACAGAACTTACAGTTGCATCTCACCATTTCAACTGTAAAATGTTGAGACCTAACTGCCTATCTAGTACAATCACCGTGACAGTATTTATAGAAAAAGGACATTGAAGTTACTAAAGCCGAGATATCTCGTCAGGACCAAGATTCTTCTTTGAGTTTTATCGAGAAGTTCTGAATACATAACAGAAATAACAAACAAGATGTGGCAATAATAATAAAAGCATTGGACAAATGGTAGACTTAAAATTATGTAAGAGAAAAAATGCCTATCACGACACAATGAATTAACTTTTCTAGCAGCAGAACCCAGTAACTGATTCAATATAATTTTTCTACTTCATATCAGCAGAAAACGTTATCCCAAGCCAACCACAATGAATCGCTCTCCTAGAGGTTAGCATCAGCCATGCAGAAGGCAGAAAAGGTTCTCTAGGGCGATTAACAGAGAGCTGTTTCGTTTCATAGACTTTAAAATTAACGAACCATTTCTTGTCTCAATTAACAACAGATTGTAGGTCAGTTTTTGAGATCAGCTACCAAATTGATATTATTTAATAAATCAGAATTACTATGAAGACAGTAGTAAATAATATACTAGACAATATAATATAAATAATATATTAGACAGGAATAAACAGTTGTGCCACCTGCCTAGATACTGATTTGAGAACTGATGATATCCGGAAAGCCCTTTATGTAAATGATCGTATTAACATTAGATATTTAGAAAGTATTTCTCCAAGAATAAGAGGATAAGTAAATATAATTGTGACCGAAGTAGAAGCAAGTATGATACTAAGAGTGGTGGGAAGCTGGACAACAATAGAAGAAGAATTAAAAGAATGAATAATTGTCTGTTTAGGTTACTTGCTTGTGAAAACACCTTAATGATCAAAATAAGTAATCAGTTGTTTTGCTGTCATTAAGAACATTATTTTAAATCAGTTGATATGTGTAATTAACAATAAAAGAAATAAATTCTATAAGAAATTCAACTATTCAAACTCAGTCAAGCCGCCTATCTTCGTGAATGTTAATTTGAGAAATACATTTTTTCATGCGTGCCATATTATTTATTTATTTTTTTAAATGTTTCACCCAAAGCAAAGCGGGAAGTCACTAGCACGCAACGCGTTACAGAGAATTGGAGCGAGAGCAAATAGGAGTGATAGAGGAAAGGATGAAGAGAAGGATAGGGGATAGATCAGGGCATCTGGAGACGTCGATTGACATTACATTTGAATAGTTGGAGATTATAGCTATCAGGGAAATGGGAAAAGGGGGGGGGTCCACAGGCGAGAGGTGCGAGACTTGAAGCTATTGAAGTAGAAGAGACGGCTACTTTCAACAGTTTCGGCAGTGAAAGGGTGTAAGCGAGATGCCAGACTAGTAGAACGCTTAAATTCATGAAGTCTGGAATGCAGCGAAAGCAGCTCATTGGATGTGTGGTTATTGTGACATAGTCAAGATGTCATACATGATTAAGCATGTGACTCAAAATCGTAGTTGGCAACGCCTGTCGTTATTCCATAGCAGACCAATTCAATTCTGTCGCTACGTTAGTCTCTACGACTGTCTTCTGTCCAATAAACCAAAATCGAACTGTCTTTGGTCTTTTAATGAAAATCAACGATTTTTTTTTCAGCGGGAAAAAATCTACTTTTTGTAATAGTAAATAGAACAATGCATATAGTGTGTATTGGTTACTTTTATTGCCTCTCAGTAGGGAATTTTTGCTGTCAACTTTTCAGTGATGGAGAGGGAGAAAGTAAGTGAGAGGGATTTCCCAATACTACCAGTGGCAGACCCTTGAGTTCCTACCAAGGTGAAAATACTCACCAAACAATTATAGAGGGAGAAACCATTTTTACGAGGTAATCACGTTTTCTTGCTAATTGAAGCGAGGTACATCAGTAAGTTGATCCGAAAGATAACCCCCAGGCAAGCAAGTGTGCTTTACATATCAAGTCTGTCTCTGACATCCCAGTTGTGCTTCAGATGTGCATATATGGGATGGCCAGTAACAAGAGGATATATAATCACCTCCCCCAGAGCGGAGGAAGAGAGTATATAGAATTAAAATAAATATATAATTCAGTCAATACTTTTTATCTTTGTTCTCATTCTGATTTCTCTACGGATATCATGTTTTTTTATTTAATACTGATCAGTTATCGCTTACCCTGTTTCTACTGATTCCAAGTTTGCATTACATTGCCCAGAGATTGAACTCACAATTACTGTGTCACCAAATTCATAGAGCAACAGTTTACTCTACTAGCCTAGATTCCTATGGGACAATCCTAAGTCTAGAACTTGGATTCTTAATCCTAATCTCTGTTGCTGACACTGCTATGTAAAGATATTATGTTTAATTGCTTGATTCGTTTTCCACAGTTTGTCAACTTTTTACAGGTTATTTAAAGTCAGAAATATTTTAGATTGTAAGATATTTTAGACAATAATGGTTTTGTGATACAAGTCTTACTAATTAACCTATAGATGGAGGAGAAAAGGTGAATTTATAGCTTTCAAAATATATCTGCACTGAAATGAATATAACGAACCTTATTAGAGTTGGAAATCGGCTCCTCGATGAGCAATTTCGAGACATTATCTATTGCACCACCCGCACATCCAAACTTACAGTACTTAAGCGGTCACCCACCTAGGTACTGACCAGACTCGACGTTGCTTAATTTCGACGTGATGTGTCTGTAAGCCTATTTATTTTGTTAATATTTAACACAGATGTGAATTCTTCGACAGAAGTTGAAATAACTATTGCTGCTACCACCATCAATCATAAAATGTTGCTTGTAGTCAGTATGATAAGATAAAGATAAATAGGAATGTTTATCAATCTAACATGTTTCAATTTTATTAAGGCTTCATCAGGGAATGAGATATGGAAATAAAGAAGAAATACATTCTAGTATTTTTATTTCTGTGTTGTTTGATTTTTATTGGTCAATCATATTTCACGTACTTTCGACTCTTTAAACCAACAGTAATATAATTTGTGACGTTCTGAATTCGAGGATATACAACGTATCCTTCCCAAGTTTCAAGAAATTAACGGATTTCAAGCCTACCCGAAATCCCGTAAAATTGCTGTATGTATTTAAGTGTATAAAAATTCTAGTTTTTCTATATTAGAATTCAGATGATAATATATTTTCGTAATTTTGTGTGTATCTGTTTGTCTAGTATAATGTTTGTTGGTTTTGCGCGTGTTGATTTGGGAACGTTTTTACGTACATACCATTTTTTTAAGCGTTTCATCCCAGCTATCAGGGAAACAGGAAAAAGGGGAGGGAGTTCCACAGGCGAGAAGTGCAAGACATGAAGCTATTGGAGTAGAAGAGACGGCTACATTTAACAGTTTCAACAGTGAAAGGGTGAGAGCGAGATGCCAGATGAACGCTTAAATTCATGAAGTCTGGGAACCAGCGAAAGCAGCTCATCGGAGTAGTTACCATGAAAGTATTTGTAAAAAAGACTGAGGGAGGTTGTTTTAGACAAAGATACATTTGATTCCTTAAGAACCGATTCTATAAAATGTTATGATGTAATATAATGTTTTTGACGTATCCTTGTTATTAGTAGGCTTTCAAAGTACTTTCTCCTTAAATGATTATGCTCTTTTTTTAATTAGGGTCGCATTAATAAAATGAATGTTATGCCCATATTGTTCCTGTGTATTACAAGAGAATTTGAATGGTTGTCTAAACGTAAATCTCTTTTGTGCTCGTAGATACGGGCTTTTTTGATCACGTAATGTCTCTCCTATATAAGTCTTTTCGCATTGTAAAGAATTTATTTGATAAATACCAGCATTTGAAATAGTGTTGGATTTATTTTTATTCCTAATTATATCTTCGATTGTCTGGAACGATTGTAGTAGGTGTGTAAAACTAAACATCATAATAAATATTATTGTAAAAATAAAAGTTATGAGTTACTTATGACGAAATTTAAAAGAACTATTGATTGAATTATAAATGTTTTTAGAGCATTAATTCACAAATTTACATTCAGTAGGGAAACTTTCACTTTTTATATATGTAATGTCATCATTGTTAGACAAACCAGTTATAAGTCTACCATTCATCTTTGCTTTGAATATCGTGGCTACAATTGGCCCAGTGCTCCTGTTGCATATTTAGAGATTCTTGAAAAAATCCAAAGAAGAATCAGCAATATTATTGGTCCTAACCTGGCATCTCGGCTTCAGTCACATTCCCAGTGGCGTAATGTGGCTTCCCTGTGCCTTTTCTATAATATAACTCGTTTGTGGAATTCTCTTCTGTTTTCATGCCTTCCAGGCAACTTTGATCTTCAAAACTTTAAATTCAATGTGAATCGTTATCTACTGTCTTCTTGATTCCTCTTCCTTTATTGTTCTCACTTCTCGCT
Organism: Acanthosepion pharaonis; assembly: GCA_903632075.3. Classification (NCBI taxonomy): domain Eukaryota; kingdom Metazoa; phylum Mollusca; class Cephalopoda; order Sepiida; family Sepiidae; genus Acanthosepion; species Acanthosepion pharaonis. Next base: position 6,408,198 of record CAHIKZ030004391.1, on the reverse strand, counting down.
GGTGGAACTCTCTTCCAGCTTAATGCTTTACAGCCAACTTTGATCTTCAAGACTTTAAATGCAATGTCTATCGTTATCTACTATTTTGATTACTCTTCTATACTTCTTGCCCCTAATGTTTCTCTTTTTTTCTTGTTCTTCCACACTCAGTAACCCCTCGTGTGTTAGTGGCTTTATTGCCTTGCAAGGGTTGATATGATTAAAAAGTCTCTAATGCATAACACTCTCATCTATTCAATTCTTTGTCAACTAATATTGGTGAGCAGCTGTACGGTTTTGGGATTTTCTCTAAACATGGCTTCTACAGTGGCTTTTGGGTGGGTGCTTATATATCTACCTGTTATTTGGTTTGTCATATTTGCACACAACCCAAGCACAGCTAGGTCAACCAACTGTTTATATGATATCTTGCAAGGAACAGATCTGCCCCCAGTTTCTAGATAGTGATTTCTCAGGTCAACCTGCTGATGTATCTGGCTTCTCAATGCAAAACCAATTTTGGCATCATCTGGGGTGAACCCAGTGTATACTGGGGTCATTACAGATCAACTTCTTCCAGAACAAATGTTTCTTATTGACATTAAATTTGATTCGGACCATCTGTTATTTCCCGCTACATAATAATTTATAATTTTAAACAGGGTAAACATAACCTACCTTTTGCCTTTCCATCTGTGTAGATATATTTTACATATCAGCTCAGGTCAAGAAGCATTTTTATGCATAACAGAACACGGTCTAATTAAATCATTTAATGCAGAGGGGAACTATTCACGAACAAGGAAGAAATGTTTCAGGGGATTTAAAAAAGTCACATTAAATTTTTTTTTTTTAATTTCATTTAGTCAGTGAGTGAGCTGAAAAGATAAAAGAATAAAAGAAAGATTGAAACAAAAACTAAAATGATGGAAATTTTTTTTTATCTTAAACCAAAAAGAAAAATAAATTAACAAACATTTTTCTTTAGGAAATAATGAATTCTTTATGCCAGCAAGTTACTGACAAATAAACTCAATATGTTGAGGATATTTATCAAGTTTATTTGAGTATGATACAAGTAAAAGTCTGTAATATTGCAGTTACTATTAGTTACTATTAGTCTATACTATAGCAAGATGACTTGCTATTTTCAAAGATTTGCACGAGGCCAGTATTAAGTCTCTGAGTAAATTATTACTATCAGTTTATATTATAGCAAGATTACTTATTTAAAAAAATGGCTATGATCTCTGAGTGTAAACTGTTGATATCAGTCTATATACTATAGCAAGATGGCTTGTTATTTTCAAAGATTGACCAAGACTTGCACAAGGCCAGTATTAATGATCTCTGAATGTAAATTGTTACTATCAGCCTCAAAAGACTATAGAATTATAGAAAGATTACTTATTTTAAAAAATTGGCTAGGACTGTCACAAGGCCATTATTAAAGGTTTCTGAGCATAAATTTCTGTTATCAACCCATATTATAGTCATATAGATTATTTGCAAACATTGACCAAGACTGACATAAGGCCAGTATTAATAATCTTGAGGTGCAAATTGTTGCTATCAGTCTATGCTAAAGCAAGATAGTTTGTTATTTTCAAAGATTGACCAAGACTGCCACAAGGCCAGTATTAATGATCTCTAAATGTAAATGGTTGCTATCAGTCTATATTATCGAAAGATTACTTATTTTAAAAAATTGGCTAAGACTGGCACAAGGCCAGCATTAATGATCTCTGAGTGTTAACTGTTGCTATCAGTCTATACTATAGCAAGATGGCTTATTTTCAAACACAGACTAAGATTGGCACAAGACCATTATTAATGGTCTCTAAGTGTAAATTACTACTATCAACCCATATTATAACAAGATGGCTTGTTATTTTCAAAGATTGGTCAAGACTGGTACAAGGCCAGTATTAATGATCTCTAGGTGTAAATTGTTGCTATCAGTCTATGCTATAGCATGATAGTTTGTTATTTTCAAAGATTGGACAAAACTGGCACAAGGCTAATATTAATGATCTCTGGCTATAACTTGTTGCTATCAGTTTATGTTATAACAAGATGTCTTATTATTTTCAAAGATTGACCTAGATTGGCATAAGGCCAGTATTAATGATCACTGAGTGTAAATTGTTACTATTAGTCTATATTAAAGCAAGATTATTTATTTTAAAAAATTAGCTAAGACTGGCACAAGGCCTGTATTAATGAACTCTGATTGTAAATTGTTGCTCTTAGTCTACATTATACCAAGATGCTTTGTTATTTTCAAACATCAGCCAAGACTGGCACAAGGCCACAATATTAATGATCTATGAGTGTATGTTTTTTCTATGATTTTTTAATATTGTAATATTGTTTACGTGATCGAGTGGCTACAACATTAGCATTCTGACGCTGAAACCTGTGTTTGAATCTCACCATGGTCAATTTATCAAGTAGGTAAATTCTTGATCATATCAACTTGTGGAAATAATCTGAGTGTATAGCACAAACCGATTAACCTTCTGGGAATTTCAAGCTGAATTCTTTAATCAAGCATTGAACTCACAATTACGCTGTCATAAAATTCACAAACCATTGTAACCGGGAACTAAGGAAATGGAAACACCGTTTTAGTGATCATCCAGACAAGGGAGTGCCATGTCGGCCATATTGTGTATGTGTGAATAAAAAAGCAGGAGTATTGCTTCTGCAGACAGAAGTCACCAGACTGTGTTGAGTTGTTATTACAGACACCCTTACCAAGTTGAGATAGTTCCTAATATGAATATTTTATTGTTCTTTTTACTCAACAATGTTTTCTCATTTTCTTTCACTCTCAATATTTTGTACATTATATCTTAGTGGCTTTATCACCTTGTTTGGGGTGAAATGATTAGAGTAAATGCAAATTATGAACAAAGTGCAACTGCCTTGAAAAGTACCTTCTACATAATATTTTATATTGTTTATATTTTTCTGTTGTAACCTAATACTAAGGAAAAGGGAATACTGTTTCAGTGATTGTTCAACCCGAGGAGTACCATGTCGGCCATATTGTGTATGTGTGAATAAAAGAACTGGAGTATCACTTTTGCAAACAGAAATCACCAGACTTAGGTGTATTGTCATTATTATTACAGACATTCTACCAAGTTATGATACAAACTTTTGCAATAATCCACTACATTATTATCCTATATTGATTAAATAAACAGTTCAAAATTTCCTGAAGGTTACATGGATTAGCAAACCTTTAAAGAAGGTCAGTCAGGTCAATGGTTGAAATGATGTGATAATAACAACAAAGATGAGGATATTTGTGCAATCATGTAAAAGATGTAAAAACTGATAACTGCTTATTCTAGAAAGCAATATTATAATCCTTTCTTTTTTGCCAGTTTTCACCTAAATTTTGTCTTTTTTCTCAGTTGAGACTATATGAAGATATTATCTTTTTTTTCATTACTGATTTTCTTATGTTTAATTATTTCCTTTATTTTCTATAGCAGACTACTTATCATTGTTATTTTCTGAGATTATCAGATGCAGTCATATTCCTTATTCTATATATTCTACTATTTTTATCACTATTATTGTTTTCTGAAGTTCAGAGATTAAGTGATTGATTCTACTTATAATTCTGGCTACTTTCTTCATTGTTGTTTTCTCCAAGGATGCGTTTTCATTATCCCAATGGAAGAAAGATAAAAATGTGGCTGATGCATGAAATTCTCAATCTAACAAAAGCAAGATAGCAGATAATGCCAAGAAGTCATACACAAGATTTAATAAACAAAAACATCAGAAATAAATGCAAGAAAGCAAAAGATGAATGACTCAATGAAAAAATTTTTCAACCATATCACCCCAAGCAAAAATGAATTCAAAGCAAGTTGTTTGATTTGACACAAAAATAAAACATTTAGTTTTTAGAAAAATGTAATGTGATTTGCCAAGGTGGTGAATGTAAATTTCTATTTTTTTTTTTCAAGTGCTTTATAGTTCAAAAGTGAATTATGTATTCCATGAAGTAATAATCATCAGTTCATTTCTTTTTTATTAAACTTCAATTGAATAGAGAGAGAAAGATCAAAGGTATTAGAGTTCTATAATATATAGGAAACAAACTTTAAATAGGTCACCCAGCAATCAAACATTATAGGTAAAGAAAATTGATGTTAACATGTGTGTAAGTGTGTGTTAAATTGGGTGTGTATGAAAAAAAGGCTACAGCTGTTGATTGATGATTGAACATTTCATTTTTAGTTTCAATTTAAACAAAGTCTTTTCTTTTTATGTGCTGTGTCCCTTCAGGACATACACAATCATGGCTCTCCACTTCACCCTATCCCTTGTAGCTCTCAATAAGTTTTGACCCTTTGATACTTCCCCCAGGCCATGTTCTGTCATCCACTTACTTAAACCCTCTTCTTTCCCTTGTCTCTCTTTCCCCTATCCACCCTGTGAGTATCAGATTCTCCAAGCCCTACTTTCTCATTATGTGTCCCAGAAATTTCAGCTGCCTCTCCTAATGTTAAGTATATGCTTCCTCCTTGCTTGCATCCTCTCCAAAACCTTGTCATTGCATCCTTCTGTAGAACCATACTTCTGCTGCCTTGAGTCTCTTCTTTATCTTTGAGGAGACCAACCAACATTCATTGTCGTAAAGAAGGACAGATGTCATGTAGCAGCTCAGTACTCTTTTCTTTGTTACTAAAGAAACCCTTCTATCTTATAATCACTAGCCTGAAACTGCCAAATTGAAAGCAATATTTTTTAAAAAATCATAATCATACTTATTATAAAACCCAGGTTGTGTGTGTGTGTGTGTGTGTCTGTTCATTTATATATTGGATCGGATTTCCTACATTTTTCAACCAATTTCGACAAAACTTTACAGGACTACGTAAAATTACATTGCAGTGGTTCTGACAGCACCTAAAATTGGGAAAACACAATTGTTTTTGCACGAAATCAACTTGAAAACACGATTAAGAGGCATCGCTGTCGTGAGAATGTAAGGGGGACAACTCATATCGAGTTATACTTATTATAAAACCCAGGTTGTTTGTGTGTGTGTGTGCGTGTGTGTGTTTGTTTATATATGGGATCGGATTTCCTACATTTTTCAACCGATTTCAACAAAACTTCACTTTTTTTTGGCAGGTAGTGTTTCTTATTGTCTTGCACACTTTTTTCTTTATTTTTACATTCAGAATGCTTTAAAAATTCCATTTACAAGACAATTGTTTATAATAAAATTCTATTCAATCGATAGACTCATAACGATTGAAAACAATGTTTTTGTTTGAGTTTGGGTTTAACCAATTCGTAAAACAAACAAACAAACAAAGCAAAAGAAAAAACTAATTAAGACAGGCGTGTCAGTCAACCTTAAACAATAATCTTTGTCAATTTTATTTTTCAGTCTTTATGATGGTCAATACTTGATCGATCTCTTACTGTTACATCCCCAGGCAATGCCGGGCTCTACTGCTAGTTGTTAATATTTTCAAAATGAATTATTTTTGTATGTTATGGATCCACTTGTGTAGAAACATGTCTTTGATATTTGTATTTCAGTTCTTGATGTGGAAACATCCATGCAAAATTTTATGGAGGGGGGCGTCACAATATTCTGTTTCTAATTTAAACTTTTATCTTTATCTTTGTTGTTTTTTGAATTTCCAAGATGCAGCATTACTTTAAATTTCTTTTTGTTCCTTCATTCCTTAATTAGCAGGTACATTATGCACTACCAATACCTCATAAATAATGAACTCGTCTATTTTGATTGCAAGGAGAGATGGAAAATACGTATCAGAGATGCTGTTTGGTTCCAGAGAGAAAAAGAAAAGAAAGAAAAATGGAAGGCATAAGATGTGAAAATGCTCTCATATGTTTAATGTCTGCTTCAGTGAAATAGAAAGCATTGTCAATTTCAAGTCTTTTCCTTTTTTATTCTCTTACTCAGTCAATTTGTGCTATGCATGATACATGCTTAGGCGATCATGTATCTTTCGATACAGGACTGATGAGGCAGATTTTTTTCCTGGAGTAGGTTGCCATTACTTTCTGGAGTAGACCAATTGCCATCCAAGGCTATAGAACACAATCTCTTCTGCTATTTACCCATAGCTGAGGGGAGGGTTCATGCCTTTCCCAGGTTATTATTAGCACGTAAGTGAATATAACAAATTCAACTGGAATTCAAACTCGGCTGTCTGATTTCTCAATCTGAGCCGTTATCCATTACTCCACTTCTTACTACTTTCAATAAAAACCTGCATTCATCATCATTACAATATTTTGTTAAAGTTGTTAAGCTCAAATATTTAAGGATACAGTTGGAGGATTTCTATGAGCAATTTCAAGATGTCAAACTGATGTTTATTCAGTTTAGACTGAAGAATCTGATTATTAAAATGCATGGTATGATTTTTAGCAAATTGGACAGCCCGACATGCAAATTATAAATTAGAGATACTGAAATCAAACAAGTACAACAATTTTCAATATCTCAGAAGTGTTTTAACAGAGGACAGAAAGTACAAGAGTGAAATAAAGCTACCCCATAAAAGTAAGACTGGAAGGACATTGTAAAAACCTCCGTGAAGGGTGAGAAAATAAAACCAAGCATGGCTGTTCTTAGAGAAAAAGGGGTAGTCATCAGCCTTTGTGCAATGACATGAACATACTAGACAAGGAAGGACACTAGAGATTTAGATATCTGAAAGAATCAGTGCATATGATAGGCTTTCAGGATTCCCTTAGTAGGCCTAGCATAGAAATAAATACAATATGGTAGCCACTGCTAAAGAATGACAAATGTCAGCAAATCTTCAATTGCAGCAGCTGCATTCAAAACATAATGGGCAGCTGCAGCTGTCAAAACATGACAGACAGTAGCAGCAGCATTTACAATTTTATTCAGCAGGCAGCTTAGGTTTAAGGCTCCATATTCACTACTGAAAATTGTCTAACATTGGATTAAAGCCCAGTTGATTAAAATGTTGGTTTGCTCATTCTGGTGACATAATGATTGTGAGTTTAATCCATGGGTGAGGGTGTTCTTGCACTCAGTGGAAATGGGTGAGCAATAACTGTGCAGTACAAAATAAAATAAGAATTAGACAATATCCCTGACATGAGTGGAATGAGAACAGTTTACCTCTACCCCATAGATTAAATAAAGAGTTCAGTTCAGAATTTCTTATAGCTTATACAGATTGTTATACACAATGGTCAAAACATTGTGGTAATAACAACAAAGATGAGGACAATAGTCCAAATATAAATAGTGTAAATAATGATAACTCATTCCAAAAATTTAGACAGAAATCAGAAAGAGATAAATTTCTTGGAAGAGGAAAAGAGGGCTTGGAAAATTTGATACTCACAGGACAGATTGAAAGCAAGAGAGAACAAGGAAAACAAAACATAACATACTGAGCGAGCTTGAATAAATGGATGGTGGAGCATGTTTTAGGAGAGATAACAAAAATACAAAATTTATTAAGATCTACAAAAGACAGGAAATTGTGGAGAGCCATGATCACCTACATCCTAAAGGGACACAGCACATAGAAGAAGATGAAGAAGAAGAAGAAGAAGAAGAAGAAGAAGAAGAAGAAAGCTTATTAAATTGCAAACTGGATCAAAGTTCTTACTAAGTTCACATGGTCCAGTAGTATCTGTTCAGCTTCCTTGTGAGACCGAAGTGTGAATGTGACATTTACTTATCTCAGCGATACTGTTGGTCTTAGTGGTGCCATTCCTAAAGCCATTTCCTCAAAGTATTCCATTTACCACCATCACTGGGATTATCTGTTGCCAGTCACAGAACAATAATTAACAATCATGTCTCATATACCATTCCTTATTTGTGCCTCACTGGGATTATTAGTTTCCAAAGTTCAGCTTAGTAAATCTCTTCACAAAGATCCTGCCATAAATTAGGAACTAGCAAGTTAGTCTCCAAGACTGTTCCAACTGTGTTTCTCTCTATGTCTCTTGTTATGGAACAAAACACTTTTATATTTTCCTGCATTTATTTCATCTTAAACATCTCGAAATTTATCCTAGAATACTGTTGTAACCTAGGGAAAGTTACTGAATAGAATAATCAAATGAAGTTTGGTAATGAATGATAATACTTAGGACAAGAACAACACATATAAGATTCGCCAGCGGTGTGTAGAAGTAGTAGTCAACTGATAGAAGTGAGTCAAGTGAATTCCACAATGAATCTCCAACTGTAGGATATCTACCAACCACCCCACGCAGTCAGATGTGGCACAAGGCCGAATTTAATGTGGGGTATCTGAGCTCGTAGGCTCAGCCAAAAGTGTCCCGTAGACCCCGTATAAAATGGGGTCATGTAGCTGTTTCCCAAAACGAGACTTTTCCCTTCAACATAACCTTGTCTGGGGATCCTTTCTGCCCAGAGGCAGAGAGTTTAACCAGCACAGCAGGAGACAAATCTCCAACTGCAGACCAACATACAGTATTTACTACTGTATTTATGTGAATTGGAACATACCCATTATTGTAGATAGGTATGCTACAACAAATATATAGTTGTCTATTTTGGTAACTTTTTTCCATATATTGGCTATTAAGAGATATTTTTAAACAAGATTTTTTGGTTTCATTTTACTTTCCCTTCTAAGAAAATCAATTTAGAAGACAAATATTTCCACAGGGTTTAAAAGCAAAAGAATTGTTTAGTGCATTAAACATATGGTGAAGTTTGTTAATCAGAACAGTTTCCCCTTATATATATTTTCAGTGAATAGCCAGAAATGCATTCATTAGAAAAATATTCTCTTTTTAAGTTTAATCAATATTAGTGGCAAGGGTGAACATAGATACAATCTTGAAACATAATTGATATGATGAGATCTTCAAGACTGAATCTCAGTAAAACTTTTAATGACACTTATTTTAAGCTGTAAATCTAATTTATAGTGAAAACAATATAAGCAGAGCATTGATATAATGCTTATTTTCTTAAGAGTATGTCATATAAATGAGGATTATTATCTCATTTACTCAGGACCCTAATCAGTCATTGTAGACTCTCCTGTCATTGATTGACGCAGGCTGTTGACCCACACAGATTGGGGACCCTTTTACAACATATGAGGCTCAGGCACCTCAGTTCCTAGGAACCAACAGCCAGACAACCTGCATATATAATTTGATTATAGTGGTAAAGGTTTTGTGCAAAACCAACCACTCTTTTTGAAGAGCCAAATACAGAGACCTGGTGCATCACATGCCACAAGGTCCCTAAATGGCCCACTGCAGGTTTTGATTTATACCTTAATTAGTAGCAGGAAGGCCAAGACTGACTTTGCATTTTCCAACTCCCATCGATAGTGCAAATTATCGATTTTTTCATGCTTCTATGGCAGTTTTCATGTAGTTTACAGCCATTTTCTATTGGCCAGAGTGAAAACCTATAGCTGGCTGCCATGAATAGGCAGGAAATTCTATTGGCCAGTGTGAGAGCCAACAGCTGACTGACATGAATGTTAGCTAGCATGCTAGCATGTAAAAAAATTGATAGCTGCATTCATCACAAGTGGGAAAAATTTAAATCTGCATGGTACTTTGCTCCAATTGGCTCATTCACTTGCTTAAACACAATGTTGATTCTGATTCCACAGAACTGGGTTGGGTGTGAAAAAGTATTTGTTCGTAACATTCTTTTTTCATTCGGTTTTTCCAGTTATGAGTCCTTTTTTAAAGCTGATCATTTTGTGTTCATTTTGTTTAGTTCTTTTTTTGTAACAGATTTAATGTTTAGTATAAAGTTTAGAAAAAATTCGCAGTGTGAGATAGGCAAGAAGTAAGGCATGTAGCAACATCAGCACGGAAAAGGGCACTCCTTTAAGGGCAAGGAAGGGCAAAAATATTTAAAGTCAAGTGATAGCGATTGCTGTATGAGTTGTACGATTTTTGAATCAAGCCTGGGCAATGCCAGGTCATGCTGCTAGTTCCTTATAAGGCTGTTGTAGGTGTTTAAGTTATTCATTTTATGCCTCCTGGTATTTTTTCCCTCAAATATTTAATGGATTCATTGAGTCTAGATAAAAATAAGAGGGAAGACATAAAATTCAAGCAAACAACAGTTAATAAATGTATTATGTACAAATGTTATAGAAAGAAAGGAACAAAATTAAAGTTGTGAAGAGTTCAAAGCAACCTTCAGTCTGGGTCTCTGAAGTACTTACAAGCCTTGAGTTTATCACTTTGCAAGTCAAGGAAGAAAGAGGAAGAGGCTTTCAAATCTCTTACAACCTGTGCTTATTGTCAGGCATTGGTAATCCAAAACTGTGAAATACATGTCATTTTTTTTCCCCATTGAGCTTTGTCAGAGGAGAGATCAACTATAAGGCTCAGATCATTTTGATTTTTGGAGGCGGACACATGAATTGTGGTATCATCTGCATAGATGTTTACTAAAGATCTGAACATGTTCCTGGCAGATCAGTAATAAAAGCAGAATGTTGGTATGACTGAGAAGGCAGCCATGAAGGACATTTGCATTGATCTCATGAACCTTTTCATTTATATTTCCGGGATAAATTATATATAGAAAACTCAGTTTGAAAAAAAATATTACCAGTAATACATTTTTTAAAATAATATTACCAGTAATACATTTCTGAGGAAAAAAGTATTACCAGAAATAAATTTTTGATAAAACAAATATTATCAGGAAAAAAAAGTTGTCAACATTAAATAACCCATTGAGGTTGATGTGCCGTAAAACAAACCAAACCTGAACTTAGGAGCCTTGAACATCATGTTCTTTAAAACTTAGTCTAGCACAAGGCCATAATACCAGGTGTTTACTCACTAACAGCAGCTCTACAGCAAGTACTCTAGTGCAATTAAAATGCCTCCCCCAAATTCTCTAAAGAGCTCTATGGATATCACCAAAGAATGAAAATGACTGGGGATCGAACACTAAATTAATTTGGTTAAGTCTATTTTTGAATGTGCAGTCTGAATGACGATGATCATAAAAGTATACTAGCTTGGATCTGAGGGATAGAAAGGTAAATGCCAGTTTTTCCAGTTGAGCAGGTAAAGCCTGATCAGATGAGAGATCAGCTATAAGGCTCCGATCATTTTGATATTTGCAGTTGAACACATAAATTGTAGTATCATCTGCATAAGACCAAGGAGAGAGACTTGGAGAATGCATGCATTGAACTCATGAGCTTCAGAAGATTGGCGATGAACCTATCTGAAAAGACTTGATTGTATAAGCTCTTCCAGAGGTGTTATCACTGGTGAGTTTGTGTCTTCTTAAAAGCATTTGAGATGTCTAAAGCAATTACTCTGATGAGCAAACACTGAGTACTTTACTGATATTGTGGATTATGAGAGATGAAACATCAGCAGTGGACCTAGAAGAGTGTCAGCAGTGGATCTAGGGGAGTGTCAGCAGTGGATCTAGGGGAGTGTCAGCAGTGGACCTAGAGGAGTGTCAGCAGAGGATCTAGAGGAGTGTCAGCAGTGGATCTAGGGGAGTGTCAGCAGTGGATCTAGGGGAGTGTCAGCAGAGGACCTAAGGGAGTGTCAGCAGTGGATCTAGGGGAGTGTCAGCAGTGGACCTAGGGGAGTGTCAGCAGTGGACCTAGGGGAGTGTCAGCAGAGGATCTAGGGGAGTGTCAGCAGTGGATCTAGGGGAGTGTCAGCAGAGGACCTAAGGGAGTGTCAGCAGTGGATCTAGGAGAGTGTCAGCAGTGGACCTAGAGAGGTGTCAGCAGAGGATCTAGAGAAGTGTCAGCAGTGGATCTAGGGGAGTGTCAGCAGAGGATCTAGAGGAGTGTCAGCAGAGGATCTAGGGGAGTGTCAGCAGTGGATCTAGGGGAGTGTCAGCAGAGGACCTAAGGGAGTGTCAGCAGTAAATCTAGAGGAGTGTCAGCAGAGGACCTAGAAGAGTGTCAGCAGAGGATCTAGAGGAATGTCAGCAGTGGATCTAGGGGAGTGTCAGCAGTGGATCTAGAGGAATGTCAGCAGTGGATCTAGGGGAGTGTCAGCAGTGGATCTAGGGGAGTGTCAGCAGAGGACCTAAGGGAGTGTCAGCAGTGGATCTAGGGGAGTGTCAGCAGTGGACCTAGAGGAGTGTCAGCAGTGGACCTAGAGGAGTGTCAGCAGAGGATCTAGAGGAATGTCAGCAGTGGATCTAGGGGAGTGTCAGCAGTGGACCTAGAGGAGTGTCAGCAGAGGATCTAGGGGAGTGTCAGCAGTGGATCTAGGGGAGTGTCAGCAGAGGACCTAAGGTAGTGTCAGCAGTGGATCTAGGGGAGTGTCAGCAGAGGATCTAGAGGGAGTGTCAGCAGTGGATCTGGGGAGTGTCAGCAGAGGGACCTAAGGGAGTGTCAGCAGTAAATCTAGAGGAGTGTCAGCAGAGGACCTAGAAGAGTGTCAGCAGAGGATCTAGGGGAATGTCAGCAGTGGATCTAGGGGAGTGTCAGCAGTGGATCTAGGGGAGTGTCAGCAGAGGACCTAAGGGAGTGTCAGCAGTGGATCTAGGGCAGTGTCAGCAGTGGACATAGAGGAGTGTCAGCAGTGGATCTAGGGAAGTGTCAGCAGAGGATCTAGAGGAATGTCAGCAGTGGATCTAGGGGAGTGTCAGCAGTGGATCTAGAGGAGTGTCAGCAGTGGATCTAGGGGAGTGTCAGCAGTGGATCTAGGGGAGTGTCAGCAGAGGATCTAGAGGAGTGTCAGCAGTGGATCTAGGGGAGTGTCAGCAGTGGAACTAGAGGAGTGTCAGCAGTGGATCTAGGGGAGTGTCAGCAGTGGATCTAGGGGAGTGTCAGCAGTGGACCTAGAGGAGTGTCAGCAGAGGATCTAGGGGAGTGTCAGCAGTGGATCTAGGGGAGTGTCAGCAGAGGACCTAAGGTAGTATCAGCAGTGGATCTAGGGGAGTGTCAGCAGAGGATCTAGAGGAGTGTCAGCAGTGGATCTAGGGGAGTGTCAGCAGAGGACCTAAGGGAGTGTCAGCAGTAAATCTAGAGGAGTGTCAGCAGAGGACCTAGAAGAGTGTCAGCAGAGGATCTAGAGGAATGTCAGCAGTGGATCTAGGGGAGTGTCAGCAGTGGATCTAGGGGAGTGTCAGCAGAGGACCTAAGGGAGTGTCAGCAGTGGATCTAGGGGAGTGTCAGCAGAGGACCTAAGGGAGTGTCAGCAGAGGATCTAGAGGAATGTCAGCAGTGGATCTAGGGGAGTGTCAGCAGTGGATCTAGGGCAGTGTCAGCAGTGGACATAGAGGAGTGTCAGCAGTGGATCTAGGGAAGTGTCAGCAGAGGATCTAGAGGAATGTCAGCAGTGGATCTAGAGGAGTGTCAGCAGTGGATCTAGAGGAGTGTCAGCAGTGGATCTAGGGGAGTGTCAGCAGTGGATCTAGGGGAGTGTCAGCAGTGGATCTAGGGGAGTGTCAGCAGTGGACCCTAGAGGAGTGTCAGCAGTGGATCTAGGGGAGTGTCAGCAGTGGATCTAGGGGAGTGTCAGCAGAGGACCTAAGGGAGTGTCAGCAGTGGATCTAGGGGGAGTGTCAGCAGTGGACCTAGGGGAGTGTCAGCAGTGGACCTAGGGGAGTGTCAGCAGAGGATCTAGGGGAGTGTCAGCAGTGGATCTAGGGGAGTGTCAGCAGAGGACCTAAGGGAGTGTCAGCAGTGGATCTAGGAGAGTGTCAGCAGTGGACCTAGAGAGGTGTCAGCAGAGGATCTAGAGAGTGTCAGCAGTGGATCTAGGGGAGTGTCAGCAGAGGATCTAGAGGGAGTGTCAGCAGAGGATCTAGGGGAGTGTCAGCAGTGGATCTAGGGGAGTGTCAGCAGAGGACCTAAGGGAGTGTCAGCAGTAAATCTAGAGGAATGTCAGCAGAGGACCTAGAAGAGTGTCAGCAGAGGATCTAGAGGAATGTCTGCAGTGGATTTAGGGGAGTGTCAGCAGTGGATCTAGGGGAGTGTCAGCAGAGGACCTAAGGGAGTGTCAGCAGTGGATCTAGGGCAGTGTCAGCAGTGGACATAGAGGAGTGTCAGCAGTGGATCTAGGGAAGTGTCAGCAGAGGATCTAGAGGAATGTCAGCAGTGGATCTAGGGAGTGTCAGCAGTGGATCTAGGGGGAGTGTCAGCAGAGGACCTAAGGGAGTGTCAGCAGTGGATCTAGGGGAGTGTCAGCAGTGGACCTAGAGGAGTGTCAGCAGTGGACCTAGAGGGAGTGTCAGCAGAGGATCTAGAGGAATGTCAGCAGTGGATCTAGGGGAGTGTCAGCAGTGGACCCCAGAGGAGTGTCAGCAGAGGATCTAGGGGAGTGTCAGCAGTGGATCTAGGGGAGTGTCAGCAGAGGACCTAAGGTAGTGTCAGCAGTGGATCTAGGGGAGTGTCAGCAGAGGATCTAGAGGAGTGTCAGCAGTGGATCTAGGGGAGTGTCAGCAGAGGACCTAAGGGAGTGTCAGCAGTAAATCTAGAGGAGTGTCAGCAGAGGACCTAGAAGAGTGTCAGCAGAGGATCTAGGGAATGTCAGCAGTGGATCTAGGGGAGTGTCAGCAGTGGATCTAGGGGAGTGTCAGCAGGGGACCTAAGGGAGTGTCAGCAGTGGATCTAGGGCAGTGTCAGCAGTGGACATAGAGGAGTGTCAGCAGTGGATCTAGGGAAGTGTCAGCAGAGGATCTAGAGGAATGTCAGCAGTGGATCTAGGGGAGTGTCAGCAGTGGATCTAGAAGAGTGTCAGCAGTGGATCTAGGGGAGTGTCAGCAGTGGATCTAGGGGAGTGTCAGCAGAGGATCTAGAGGAGTGTCAGCAGTGGATCTAGGGGAGTGTCAGCAGTGGACCTAGAGGAGTGTCAGCAGTGGATCTAGGGGGGTGTCAGCAGTGGATCTAGGGGAGTGTCAGCAGTGGACCTAGAGGAGTGTCAACAGAGGATCTAGGGGAGTGTCAGCAGTGGATCTAGGGGAGTGTCAGCAGAGGACCCTAAGGTAGTATCAGCAGTGGATCTAGGGGAGTGTCAGCAGAGGATCTAGAGGAGTGTCAGCAGTGGATCTAGGGGAGTGTCAGCAGAGGACCTAAGGGAGTGTCAGCAGTAAATCTAGAGGAGTGTCAGCAGAGGACCTAGAAGAGTGTCAGCAGAGGATCTAGAGGAATGTCAGCAGTGGATCTAGGGGAGTGTCAGCAGTGGATCTAGGGGAGTGTCAGCAGAGGACCTAAGGGAGTGTCAGCAGTGGATCTAGGGGAGTGTCAGCAGAGGACCTAAGGGAGTGTCAGCAGAGGATCTAGAGGAATGTCAGCAGTGGATCTAGGGGAGTGTCAGCAGTGGATCTAGGGCAGTGTCAGCAGTGGACATAGAGGGAGTGTCAGCAGTGGATCTAGGGAAGTGTCAGCAGGGATCTAGAGGAATGTCAGCAGTGGATCTAGAGGAGTGTCAGCAGTGGATCTAGAGGAGTGTCAGCAGTGGATCTAGGGGAGTGTCAGCAGTGGATCTAGGGAGTGTCAGCAGAGGATCTAGAGGAATGTCAGCAGTGGATCTAGGGGAGTGTCAGCAGTGGATCTAGGGGAGTGTCAGCAGGGATCTAGAGGAATGTCAGCAGAGGATCTAGGGGAGGAGTGTCAGCAGTGGATCTGGGGAGTGTCAGCAGTGGATCTAGGGGAGTGTCAGCAGAGGACCTAAGGGAGTGTCAGCAGTGGATCTAGGGGAGTGTCAGCAGTGGACCTAGAGGAATGTCAGCAGTGGATCTAGGGGAGTGTCAGCAGTGGATCTAGGGGAGTGTCAGCAGAGGATCTAGAGGAATGTCAGCAGTGTATCTAGGGGAGTGTCAGCAGTGGATCTAGGGGAGTGTCAGCAGAGGATCTAGAGGAATGTCAGCAGAGGATCTAGGGGAGTGTCAGCAGTGGATCTAGGGGAGTGTCAGCAGTGGATCTAGGGGAGTGTCAGCAGAGGACCTAAGGGAGTGTCAGCAGTGGATCTAGGGAGTGTCAGCAGTGGACCTAGAGGAATGTCAGCAGTGGATCTAGGGGGAGTGTCAGCAGTGGATCTAGGGGAGTGTCAGCAGAGGATCTAGAGGAATGTCAGCAGTGGATCTAGGGGAGTGTCAGCAGTGGATCTAGGGGAGTGTCAGCAGTGGACCTAGAGGAGTGTCAGCAGAGGATCTAGGGGAGTGTCAGCAGTGGATCTAGGGGAGTGTCAGCAGAGGACCTAAGGTAGTGTCAGCAGTGGATCTAGGGGAGTGTCAGCAGAGGATCTAGAGGAGTGTCAGCAGTGGATCTAGGGGAGTGTCAGCAGAGGACCTAAGGGAGTGTCAGCAGAGGACCTAAGGGAGTGTCAGCAGTGGATCTAGGGGAGTGTCAGCAGTGGATCTAGAGGAGTGTCAGCAGTGGACCTAGGAGAGTGTCACCAGAGGATCTAGGGGAGTGTCAGCAGTGGATCTAGGGGAGTGTCAGCAGAGGACCTAAGGGAGTGTCAGCAGTGGATCTAGAGGAGTGTCAGCAGTGGATCTAGGGGAGTGTCAGCAGAGGACCTAAGGGAGTGTCAGCAGTGGATCTAGGGGAGTGTCAGCAGAGGACCTAAGGGAGTGTCAGCAGTGGATCTAGGGCAGTGTCAGCAGTGGACATAGAGGAGTGTCAGCAGTGGATCTAGGGAAGTGTCAGCAGAGGATCTAGAGGAATGTCAGCAGTGGATCTAGGGGAGTGTCAGCAGTGGATCTAGAGGAGTGTCAGCAGTGGATCTGGGGAGTGTCAGCAGTGGATCTAGGGGAGTGTCAGCAGAGGACCTAAGGGAGTGTCAGCAGTGGATCTAGGGGAGTGTCAGCAGTGGACCTAGAGGTGTCAGCAGTGGATCTAGGGGAGTGTCAGCAGTGGATCTGGGGAGTGTCAGCAGTGGACCTAGAGGGTGTCAGCAGAGGATCTAGGGGAGTGTCAGCAGTGGATATAGGGGAGTGTCAGCAGAGGACCTAAGGTAGTATCAGCAGTGGATCTAGGGGGAGTGTCAGCAGAGGATCTAGAGGAGTGTCAGCAGTGGATCTAGGGGAGTGTCAGCAGAGGACCTAAAGGGAGTGTCAGCAGTAAATCTAGAGGAGTGTCAGCAGAGGACCTAGAAGAGTGTCAGCAGAGGATCTAGAGGAATGTCAGCAGTGGATCTAGGGGAGTGTCAGCAGAGGACCTAAGGGAGTGTCAGCAGTGGATCTAGGGAGTGTCAGCAGAGGACCTAAGGGGTGTCAGCAGAGGATCTAGAGGAATGTCAGCAGTGGATCTAGGGGAGTGTCAGCAGTGGATCTAGGGCAGTGTCAGCAGTGGACATAGAGGAGTGTCAGCAGTGGATCTAGGGAAGTGTCAGCAGAGGATCTAGAGGAATGTCAGCAGTGGATCTAGAGGAGTGTCAGCAGTGGATCTAGAGGAGTGTCAGCAGTGGATCTAGGGGAGTGTCAGCAGTGGATCTAGGGGAGTGTCAGCAGAGGATCTAGAGGAATGTCAGCAGTGGATCTAGGGGAGTGTCAGCAGTGGATCTAGGGGAGTGTCAGCAGAGGATCTAGAGGAATGTCAGCAGAGGATCTAGGGGAGTGTCAGCAGTGGATCTAGGGGAGTGTCAGCAGTGGATCTAGGGGAGTGTCAGCAGAGGACCTAAGGGAGTGTCAGCAGTGGATCTAGGGGAGTGTCAGCAGTGGACCTAGAGGAATGTCAGCAGTGGATCTAGGGGAGTGTCAGCAGTGGATCTAGGGGAGTGTCAGCAGAGGATCTAGAGGAATGTCAGCAGTGGATCTAGGGGAGTGTCAGCAGTGGATCTAGGGGAGTGTCAGCAGTGGACCTAGAGGAGTGTCAGCAGAGGATCTAGGGGTGTCAGCAGTGGATCTAGGGGAGTGTCAGCAGAGGACCTAAGGTAGTGTCAGCAGTGGATCTGGGGAGTGTCAGCAGAGGATCTAGAGGAGTGTCAGCAGTGGATCTAGGGGAGTGTCAGCAGAGGACCTAAAGTGTCAGCAGTAAATCTAGAGGAGTGTCAGCAGAGGACCTAGAAAGAGTGTCAGCAGAGGATCTAGAGGAATGTCAGCAGTGGATCTAGGGGGAGTGTCAGCAGTGGATCTAGGGGAGTGTCAGCAGAGGATCTAGAGGAGTGTCAGCAGAGGACCTAAGGGAGTGTCAGCAGTGGATCTAGGGAGTGTCAGCAGAGGACCTAAGGAGTGTCAGCAGTAAATCTAGAGGAGTGTCAGCAGAGGACCTAGAAGAGTGTCAGCAGAGGATCTAGAGGAATGTCAGCAGTGGATCTAGGGGAGTGTCAGCAGTGGATCTAGGGCAGTGTCAGCAGTGGACATAGAATTGTCAGCAGTGGATCTAGGAAGTGTCAGCAGAGGATCTAGAGGAATGTCAGCAGTGGATCTAGGGGAGTGTCAGCAGTGGATCTAGAGGAGTGTCAGCAGTGGATCTAGGGAGTGTCAGCAGTGGATCTAGGGGGGTGTCAGCAGAGGATCTAGAGGAATGTCAGCAGTGGATCTAGGGGAGTGTCAGCAGTGGATCTAGGGGAGTGTCAGCAGAGGATCTAGAGGAATGTCAGCAGAGGATCTAGGGGAGTGTCAGCAGTGGATCTAGGGGAGTGTCAGCAGTGGATCTAGGGAGTGTCAGCAGGGACCTAAGGGAGTGTCAGCAGTGGATCTAGGGGAGTGTCAGCAGTGGACCTAGAGGAATGTCAGCAGTGGATCTAGGGGAGTGTCAGCAGTGGATCTAGGGGAGTGTCAGCAGAGGATCTAGAGGAATGTCAGCAGTGGATCTAGGGAGTGTCAGCAGTGGATCTAGGGAGTGTCAGCAGTGGACCTAGAGGAGTGTCAGCAGAGGATCTAGGGGAGTGTCAGCAGTGGATCTAGGGGAGTGTCAGCAGAGGACCTAAGGTAGTGTCAGCAGTGGATCTAGGGGGAGTGTCAGCAGAGGATCTAGAGGAGTGTCAGCAGTGGATCTAGGGGGGTGTCAGCAGAGGACCCTAAGGGAGTGTCAGCAGAGGACCTAAGGGAGTGTCAGCAGTGGATCTAGAGGAGTGTCAGCAGTGGATCTAGAGGAGTGTCAGCAGTGGACCTAGGAGAGTGTCACCAGAGGATCTAGGGGAGTGTCAGCAGTGGATCTAGGGGAGTGTCAGCAGAGGACCTAAGGGAGTGTCAGCAGTGGATCTAGAGGAGTGTCAGCAGTGGATCTAGGGGAGTGTCAGCAGAGGACCTAAGGGAGTGTCAGCAGTGGATCTAGGGGAGTGTCAGCAGAGGACCTAAGGGAGTGTCAGCAGTGGACCTAGAGGAGTGTCAGCAGTGGACCTAGAGGAGTGTCATCAGAGGATCTAGAGGAATGTCAGCAGTGGATCTAGGGGAGTGTCAGCAGTGGATTTAGAGGAGTGTCAGCAGTGGATCTAGGGAAGTGTCAGCAGTGGATTTAGAGGAGTCTCAGCAGTGGCCCTAAAGGAAAGTGCCTGAAATCCATACCACATCTCGATCCAAACCTTGTAAATGAAATTTGATAGAGGGAACTATCTGGGAGCTATTGTTAGTTGTGCTAGTATGAAGTCAAAAGTCATCATGACTGAGAGTATGAATGTCCTGGTCATCTTCAGATTGTTGATCATGCCAGATAATGCGCTCTCTCCCAGAAATTCTAAGTACTGCTCTGTATAGATAGTTGCAGTACAAAATACATGTAGACTTCCATGGGTGTTGAACAAATGTGCCTTAGCAGGTATCTGCAACAAGGATTGGCTAGCCACTTTAGAAGACAGGTATACTCAGATATGAGCAACCAGTCATTACCTTCAAATTATGAAGATTCCATAATCAATGTTCTAAAATTCTCCTTACAGCATCTGAAACTGAATCTTTGTAAAAGTGTCATGTTCCAATGCAGTTTTAAAAAAAGTACCCTTTAAAATGTTAAAGGTTTAAAAGAAGTACCTTTTAAGAAATTGCAATTTTAAAAGAGCTATCCTTTAAAACATTACATTTTTAAAAAAGTTACCTTTTAAAACATTACATTTTTAAAAGAGGTACCCTTGAAAATGTTAAAGTTTTAAAACAGGTACTCTTTAAATCATTACTGATTTCCAACTCAGAGTGGAATCTTAATGACCATTCAAAGTAAAGTTGAAACAGAAGTCGCTTAGTAATGTTCTTTTTATAACCCTTTGTGTTCCTGAAAACTTTTCAACCCTTCTGCCGGAGCGCCTGAATGAAAATTTGCAAATAATTGGTATATAATGTTTCACAGTAGATATAAAAAATAGTTACTAGTGTTTACCCACCATTTAACTAATGGCTGAACATTAAGTCATTTTACTCCACCAATGTTCAACCGGTGGCTGGATATTACGTCATTTTTCTCTACCACTGGTAAATTGGTAGTCAGGACTCAAATGGTTAATGAAAATTTGTTATAAAGCTACAATGCTCAGTAGATGAGATAAAGGGTTCAGTTTGAAATTCCAATCACCTGAAGATGGCTGGAGCATACAATGGCCGAAACATGAATATGGCAATAAAAATGGTTTGATTAACGTAAATAATGAAAATAATTTTTGAGCAGTTCAAAGATTTTTTAGGCTAAACAGTATCTTAATGCAATACAAGATTGTTTCATATTCTACAAAGCTGCACAAAAAATTTTCAAAGACACTAAATTAATTAAATGTCTCCCAGCCTGTCCAATTAATCAGACAGAAAACATTAACATTTATGCATCTGAGAATGGAAAAACAATTATCAAGCAAAGATCACTGAAAAACAATAGAAAAATTAACAAAATCATTGGTTGAAAGACTAATGAAGGTACAAGAATATCAAGGCATCCATATTGACATGTAAGATAATCAAATAATAAATTATATACAGGTATATATTTTAATAAAATATATATAAGTTTATTATCTGTATATTTTGTATTTATTTTAAAATACAAATTTATATTTCACAATGCAAAATAAAGAATAACATAACAAAAAACAGTTATTATAAATATTTTAATTAATGATAGATTTTATATTATATTTTATTATATTACATTATTTATATCTAATTATATTAGATATTATAGGCTGATACTCACAAACAAAACAACAGTTAAAAATTAAATTTTGGGTAATTTATCCTTGATTTTCATCCAAGTGCAATAAACTATTTCAAAATTGATAAAATGCAATATAAAATTAATCAGAATCATCACATCCGATAAATTTAAGTTCAAATAAGTTCAAACTTGTTTAAATAAAGCCTTGGTGCCAAAATATATATAATATGTGTATATCATGCAGAGGTTTGGTGATGCCTGGGGGGATCTCTTTGATTTTATACCCCTAAGACTCAAGTAGGGGTCCTACTGTAGTCTCACTTATCAAAACATGAATCCACATTTATACCATCTTATGGGACTATAGGGTACTTGTACAACAGATTTCAGTTTTCAAAAACTAAATTTTTGTTTCACTCTTTGATTAGATGCTCTCCTGATATGGATGCCAGGGGCTGTCACACCCTCTACCCTGTTTCTGTATGCTACTGATAGCATTACATAGGAATAAATCAACAAATCTCTTTGATAATGGCTTATAAAAGTTGAAAGTACTTATATAGAAAAAAAACAATAAAAATCATTATGAAAGAATTTACATTACTTTAAACAATCTTGTATATATATATATATATATATATATATATATATATATATATATATGAATATACCTGTTTGAAATACAGGGTGCAATGGAAAATTGTCACAATTTTATAGTTTATTATTATTTTTTTGTTGACTGCACAGTATAGTCAGTTGGGCACTGTCTGTGAGAAAAAAAAACACCATGATGCAATTCCCTCAACCAGAAATTTAGAAACAGCATGCTTCATTGTATGGCATTCAGGCTCCAATACGAAAATTTCAGACTGCTTGGGTGTCAATTTGAGGACAGTGTAGAGAATTCCAAAAGAGTTGGATGAGTCTAATTGTGATTAGGAATGAATGGCAACTCAGAAAACTCACTCTGATTGTTCTATTAAGAAAAGAACTCCCAAATTTGTTGGTGAGGGCCTCAGGTTCAACATGGAGGCCTGCATCATGCCTTGAGAAGCTAGTGCTACCCTGGTTCAAGAGGGTGGCTATTGGAAGACCCTAAACCAGGCAACAGGACTCCATACCACGTCAAACAATCAGGAGAACTCAATCATGGCTGTCAGACAATTTCTGCGACCCCATCAACTCTTACTCTCTAGACTGCAACCGAACGCTGCTTTACAAGGCGAAATGCAGGTGAAGTCTGCTTTACCAATGAAAAACAAACACAAAAAATCTTCTCTCTTTTTTTTTTCACCATATCTCATTCAACATGGAGGCCTACATTAAGTGCCTTGAGGAGGTAATGCTGCCCTGGGTAAAGAGGATGACTTCTGGAAGACCCTATGTCTGGGACTATACCACACAAGTAGGAGGACACAGTCATGGCTATCAGATAATATCATCACTTACACTGGCCACCTAACTCCCCAGACTGCAACCCCCTTGATTATTATGTGTGAGGTGCAATTGAGCAAGAGACCATCAAAACTCCTTGTAATATCAAAGAAAAACTGAAGGCAAGGATTATGGCAGGATTCACCAACTTAAACAAGGACACCATCCAGAGGAGTTACAGGGGATTCCGAAGCCATCTGGAGGCCGTGGTTGAAGACAATGGTGATATTATTGAATAAATTTACTCTTTAGTATTTGAAGATATTTTTGCTTAATTTTGGTAAATATATGTTAAAATGAGATGTCAGTGTTATTTTCATTTTTGTGTAATTTAGATGACAATTTATCCATCACACCCTGTAAATGGCCCATTGTTAGTTTAAACAGTATTCTGGTCAGCACACTCAATTAATTTTAATAAAGAACATATGCTCTGTTTGAAGTAATAAAAATGTTGGATTGAAAGTAAATCCATTAATTTTTACAAATTGCTTTGTTTACATTTCAGAGATGAAACTGAGCCAATATGGGCTTTTCAGAAATATCTGAGCATGGAAGTGTGCATTTATTTAAATAGAACCTGGGCTGAGATGCTTTAAAGCATACTGGTACAAATGGTTGTTTCTCCTACAAACGGCAGGGTGGGAGGGGTCAGGTTCACACCCTGTCAGAGAGCACATTTTCTTTATTAGGGTTTCCTAAGTGTGCAGGCTAAGAGATGTAATACACACTTAAAAAAAAAATAGA
>CAHIKZ030004391.1:6377500-6380000 GCA_903632075.3 Acanthosepion pharaonis | reverse complement strand
TGTGTGTGTGTGTGTATCCAAATGTGAGAAAGAACAGATGGACTAAAATTACACTGTTCATAGCATTTAATTTTTGAAAAAAGTGCTCAATACAAAGTAGAGCAATATACTATTATTATTTTATTATAAGAGATTAGAACAAAAACATGTTGAAATAGCTACACAATAGCTTTCATGTTTTGCCACTACACTGTGTCTCTTCAGGTGATGGTAAGTGACTGCATACAGCCGTATAATTGTTAGTTCGTATGTAGACATTTAGTATTTTTTGTCATTGAAAATGTCTGTGTTGGATGAGTTGGCTGTGTATGTATGAACTAACAAGTATACACCTGCATATATGTGTGTCTATGTATATGGGAGTGTCATCCCAAACAAAAACAGAAAAAAATTTTCCTCCTTCCAGCAGCACACACAAATAATGAAACACAAATAAAGCATAAGCAGATCTGCTTTTGAAAATAAATAATGAAAATGTGAAACCTAAGGTCACAAACAAATCAACATGCTACCATATATATATATATATATATATATATATATATATATATATATATATATAAGAGATATTTATATGGATAACGGGTCGGATTGAGGAATCAGAGAGCTGAGTTCTAATTCCTGTCAGCTGCATTACATTCACTTACATTCTAATACCCTTAGGAAAGGTATGAATCCTTTTCTTCTCCCCCAGTTATATATATATATATATATATATATATATATATATATATATATATATATACATATGAAGTGCTACTCAAGTTTCATTGTTCTACTAACTCATCAGGCACAAATTATTATGATTTAAAAAAAAAAAATATATATATATATATATATATATATATATATATATATAGATAGATAGATAGATAGATAGATATATATAGAATAATAATACTATAGTATATTACGTTTTTTTTTTAAAACATCATTAGTAATACTTTGTGCTTGATGAGTTGCTAAACAACAAAACTTAAGTTGCACTTCGAATGTAGGTATATGTATATTTATTAATATATACTTTTTAGCTCTGTCTAGCCATATTGAGCATTGTTTTGTTTACACCTTAAATTAAATTGAGTAAATATTTATTTCCTTACTTGTTTAGGCATGCTAAAGCACATATATATGGTTGCTAATATCTGGTTACTTGATTTATCAATGTCCATATATATATATATATATATATATATATATATGGTATATTGCTCATTGTAATACAGATATTCATGATATATATTTATTCAAATCTTGAGGAATTTTGTTTCATCCACTTTACGCAAATGCTCTTTGAGAAGATATGAATCCATTTTCCTCCAGTAATAAGTTAAACAGCCGGGAAGATTGGGATGTTGCCTTGTGTGGCAATTAGTCTATGAGAAGTAAAACCTGAGGAAAGCTATTTAGAGGTCTTTTTCTTAAACTTGTACAGCATTTCTCTCTTGTCATATCTTCTAAAAAGTGTAACTGGTTCTGCATAAGTATTTGCCGCTATAATCAATCCTCTCTGTTGAGTCTTCATGTGTTGAAATCAGTGGGAAATCTCACCACTATATTAATTAACTTGTGTAGCTTAGTCTGGCTCAAGGCCACAAAAGTAGTGTACTCATTAGCATCAAACTCACTATGCTAAATTTGATCTGCAAAATGAATTAAAAACTAATTATATCTTAGTAGGCACTCAATATCTATGTATGTGTATTGGGAGAGAGAGAAAGATAGATATATATAAAGAGAGATAATGAGAGAGAGAGAGAGAGAGAGAAAATGTTTGTGTGTGGGGGGTATGTGTTTCTTGCATTGTGGTATATTGCCATATAACAGCTGGCCATTTGTATTTGAGGATATCCATCTATTAGGGCAGCTAACCAATCCCTATTGCAGATGCTTGCTCAGGCACATTTGTGTTTGTTCAACACCTACAGAGCCAACCTGTGGTTTATACTGCAACTATGCTGAGCAGACCTTTCTGGGAGAGAGTCTGTTATCTTGCATGATCAACAATTTGAACAAGGCCAGCACACTCAAAGTCTTGGTCACGATGACTTGTGACTTTGTGCTAGCACAGTTATCAATGGCCCCAAGGATTCTGTCTAGCCAATTTCATTCACAAGGCTTGGGTCAACCCGTGGTGTACTTTTCAGGCACTTTCCCCTTCAAACTGATAACATCAGGAAGTCTATTTCCTGACAAATCAACTGTGGTGAGATTCGAACCCAGGTCTTGTGGTCAGAAAGCAAATATTCTAACCACTTGCAATATACAATAATTGTTACCAATGGTCAGTGTTCAAACTAGGTAATAAAAAAAACAATTGGATTCCAAATGCTGATTTTCAAGGCATCAAGAACCCTTCACTTCAAGAATTACACAACATAATCTCTCACCATTTTTCTTTTTCTTTTTGTTTGTCCAAGTTAAGATTTGTTATCTATATATATATCTATCTATCAATCTAACTAACTAGCTAGCTAGCTAGCTGTGATATTATCATTGT
>CAHIKZ030004391.1:6247500-6370000 GCA_903632075.3 Acanthosepion pharaonis | reverse complement strand
CAATGTATTCTTTGCAGTTTTCAACTAACTCTTCAAAAGCAAAAAAACAAAACAAAACAAAAAAACAAATTACAAACTGTTTTTTGTGGGGTGGGGAGGTGATAGAAAAGTGTGTGTTTTTATAGAATTTCTTTGAGAGTGTGTAAAATTATTGCAATAATCATTTTCTTGAAGTAGCATGATTATAAACAGGGTTTTGTAGATGAGGATCTCAGATTTTAGCAGAATTTTTCAATGAGACACCTTTTATTTGTTTTTTCCAGAAATACTTGAGAAAAAGTCGAAGCCAAAATTCCAGGAATAGAGAGAAGAAATGAAAAGATATGAAAGACAGACAGCAGTGAAAAACACAGAAAGATAGAAAGTTGTTGCATCAGAAATCTTACCTGCAGAATTTAAAGAGAATGTATCTAGAGAATGTTGTTGCGTAGAGTCCAGCGTTGCTTAGAAGGTGGTAGCTTTTCCCATTAAAACTCCAGCTATTCAACCTCCCGGTAACAACAATAACAATTATAATTATAATAATAATGTCAATAATACTGATAATATTCCTTTGTGAATTTATCTTAATACCCAGAGAAGAAACACTTGTTACTTGTTTCCTCTGCCACGATCATTACAAACTCAAATTAATTTATAAGTACCTAAGTGTACCTAGCTGAATATCACAACTACGGTCGAACCAAAGTGTGCACACATTCATACCACACACGCATATAACATGTGCGAGCAAGTCTATTAGTGTGTACACATCAATGCATGTAGTGGAAGGCTAGGAACCCCTGGTCGTTTATTTCTGCATTGTCGGTATAAAAATTGACAAAACGACTGACTGGCAAGATGTTGCCATCATTGCTACTGCTGCTGCTGCTTCTGCCGTTGGTGCTGCTGCTGCTGCTGCTACTTGTAATTTTGATTTTGTTCTGGTGGTAGAGTTGAGTCTATTTGGAACAAACGAAAGGGAGATTCAAGCAGAAAGCACACACACGCATGTATGCACACACACACACAAACACACATACACACATGGACACAAAATGTGGGGAGAATGATGCATGACTATGTGTAAAGCTGCAGTCGCACATCCAGCCAAGGAAGTGGGGAGACAACTGAGGGAGTTAA
This sequence comes from Acanthosepion pharaonis, assembly GCA_903632075.3. Taxonomy (NCBI): domain Eukaryota; kingdom Metazoa; phylum Mollusca; class Cephalopoda; order Sepiida; family Sepiidae; genus Acanthosepion; species Acanthosepion pharaonis. Next base: position 6,368,878 of record CAHIKZ030004391.1, on the reverse strand, counting down.
TTGTATTAGACCAAAAAGAAGTAAGAGAAAGTAAAAACTAATAGAGAGAGGAGTTTCCAGTGACAGAAAGAGAGAAGGATAAAAAGGGGTTGGGGAGAAAAGACAAAGTAGAGAGAAAGTAAGATAGAAATAAGTGAGAGAGAGAAAAGAAAAAGAAAGAAACAAACAAAATATAGAGGAGTATGAAAAGAGGAAGAAAGAGTGACACAATGAAAGATAAAAGCTTTTAGAGAAGGAAAAAGAAGGAAAAGAAGTGGAAGGAAAATGGTCAGGAGAGAAAGAAAAGGCAGGAAAGAAGAAAAAGAAAGAAAGAAAGAATGAATGAATGACAGAAAGAAAGAAAGAAAGAAAGAAAGAAAATAATAGAAGTAAGAAAAGAGGAAGAAAGAGTGATACAATGAAAGATAAAAGCTGTTAGAGAAGGAAAGAAATAGAAGGAAAATGAATAAGGGGGAAAGAAAAGCAGGTAAGAAAAGAGATAAAAAGAAAGTTAACTAAAGAAAGAAAATAAAAAGGAAAATGAAAAAGAGGAGGAGTGACACACAATGAAACATAAAATAAAAGCTTTTAAAAGAGAAAAGAGAGAAGCAAAAAGAAATGAAAGGGAATAAACAAGGAATAAGGAAAAGGCGGAAAATAAAAGAAATGAAAAAATAAAAAAAATTGGAGATCAAAGATGGAGAAAAAGTTAGAATTTTATTAAATGTGGGAAAGAAAGAAAGTAAAATAAAAATAGCTATTGAAGGAAAAAGAAAAGAAAAAGAAAAGAAAGTAAAGAAATAAGAGAGAAAACAAAAGAGAAGAACAGAAAGAGGATGAGAAAAAGAAAGAAATGGTAACAGTATTACAAAGGAGAAAATGGAAAAAATAACAAAGAAAAAAACAGAAATTGAAAAAATAACAATGAATAACAGAAATGGAAAAAATAACAAAGAAAATCAGACATTGAAAAACATAATAAAGAAAAACAGAAATTAAAGAAAAATAACAAAGAAAAAATAGAAATCGAAAAAATAACAAAGAAAAAACAGAAATTGAAAAAATAACAAAAACAGAAATGGAAAAAATAACAAAGATAAAACAGAAATTGAAAAAATAACAAAAACAGAAATGGTGAAAATAACAAAGAAAAAACAGAAATGGAAAAAATAACAACGAAAAAACAGAAATGGAAAAAATAACAAAGAAAAAACAGAAATGGAAAAAATAACAAAAACAGAAATTGAAAAATAACAAAAACAGAAATGGAAAAAATAACAAAGAAAAAACAGAAATTGAAAAAAATAACAAAAACAGAAATGGAAAAAATAACAAAGTAAAAACAGAAATGGAAAAAATAACAAAAACAGAAATGGAAAAAATAACAAAAACAGAAATGGAAAAAATAACAAAGAAAAAACAGAAATGGAAAAAATAACAAAGAAAAAACAGAAATGGAAAAAATAACAAAGAAAAAAACAGAAATGGAAAAAATAACAAAAAAAAACAGAAACTGAAAAAAAAGATGTGAACAAAAATGTGCCGAGAAAGATAAATTTTGTGAAAGCAAAACTTGTAAATTAATACAGAGATAAATTTGAAAAATTTGAAAAAGAAAGATAGTGATATACAAAATAGGGATGAAGCGATTTACATGAAACTTGTCATAGAAAACAGTCCAAATCTTTTCTACAGAAACTTTGTGAAAGGGACAAAAAGATTCTTATCTTGACTTTCTCATTTCCAAAAGAAATTGTTCCATGACAAAAGTTCTTCTTCTATGAGCCATGGCCCTTTAGGACATTGTCAATCATGGCTCTCCACAATTTCCTGTCCTTTGTAGCTCTTAATAAATTTAAAATTTATTTCACAATGCATTTACTCAAGCTCCCTATGTAAGTCATGTGTTGTTTTCCACTGTTCTGCTTACCTTCAATCTGTCCTGTGAATATCAAATTTTCAACATCTCTTTCTCGTATTAATTATAAGTGTCCTTTTTGTTTCCACTTTCCCTAAAACTTGTTGCTCACATGTAATCTCAACATCCTCCTGTAGAACCATATTTTTGTTGCTTCAAGTCTCTTCTGCATCAGTGAGGAGATTGTCCAGTATTCATTGCCATATAGAAGAACTGATATTACATTACAGTTCAATCCTTTATTTATTTGTTTCTAACAAAGTTTTTCTATACTATTTACATAATTTGGACTATTGTCCTCATATTTGTCGCCATATTTATTATAATATTTCAGCTGTTGTATGCTCCGGCCTTCTTCTGGTGGTTGGAATGTCAAACTGAACCCTTTATTTTGCTCACTGGGGTAGACTGTTCTAGTTCCACGTGCCATGTTTTAATGGATGTCAGTTATCTCCTGTTAATTTCCCTCTGAAAGTTCTCCACTGCCTTAACCGGGTATTGAACTCAAACTCTTTGGGTCCTGTCACTGCATCTAACCAATGCCTTTATTCACTTTGCCATGTGTCCTTGAGCAACAAAGATAAGGACAATAGTCCGAATAATGTAAATATTGTACATAATACCTCATCTCAGAAATATAGACAAAGTTTTTCTATTTCTTAATAATTTGCTTAACTTTTGGAAGGCATCTTTCACTATCACAATGAGCCTTCAGATTTCAATGTTTCATTTTCTGTCCACTGTTAAAACACTTACCAGATAGTTAAATTTTTGTTTTTGTCTGATTATTGTATCTATAATTTGCAATTTGCATGTTGGGCTGTTTTTGTTTTTTTTTTCTAACAATTTCAAAGATTCTTCCTTCTTTCAGTTAATGTTTTGTCTTTTCCTTTTATTCAAGTTCACTAAATAGGTCATGTGCTGCTTTTCTCTGTCTGTCTAAATTTTCCAAACCTTCTTTTCTTATTATGTGCTCTAGAAATCTTACAAGATTAGAACTACTATTGTTATACATACAGAGGTTGGACAAAATAATTGGAACAAAATCCACTCCTATATTTCAAAGACCTATTATATTAAGAACTTTAGCTAAAACTTCGTAATTGCAGGTTATATCTATTGTAAATACATTTATTTATCTAATTTACTGTCTTTGTCTTATTTATTTTTAGAATTTAGTAAAATTTAAGCTAAATGCCTGACCTCTCCAAGTTCGAAAAAGAGCAAATTGTTGGAGCTTTCATGACAGGAGCCTCGATTACTAAGGTTGCTGAACTGTTTGGTTTTTCAAGAGTTACCATATCAAGAACACTGATGCAATTTGAGAAACAGGGCAAAACCTCTAGCAACCATAGCAATTCAGGCCAGACTTACAAACTTACTGACAGGGACTGACGTGCAATGAAATGCAATGTGGCAAAAAATCATCAAACAAAGTGACTGCTGAGTTGAATAACCATCTGAATAGTTCAGTTTCTACTAAAACTGTTCACCGTGAGCTCCATAAGGCTGCATATCATGGAAGAGCCGCTATGAGGAAACCTCTTCTCTCCACTCACAACATTCAAAAGAGGTTGAAGTGGTGCAGAGATCACAATGCCTGGTCTGCAGACCAATGGAAGCAAGTCATATTCTCAAACAAGTCCAGTTTTTCTCTTTTTCCAACTTCAGGACGAGTTTGTGTGGAGGCAGCCCAAAGAAGCTTACAACCCTGACTGCCTTCTTCCAACAGTGAAGCATGGAGGTGGATCAGTGACAGTTTGGGCAGCCATATCATGGAAATGTCTCAGTCCAATAGTTTCCTCGCATGGTAGAATCAACAGCAAAGATTACCTGAACATTTTGGAAGATCATGTTCATGTTCATCCAATGGCCAAGACTTTATTCCCTGATGGTGACTGCATCTTCCAAGACCATAATGCGCCAATACATACCGCTCGAGTGGTTAAGAATTGGTATGAAGAGCATGAAAGTGAGCTAGAACACATGGAGTGGCCTCCCCAATCTCAAGATATCAATATTATTGAACATTTGTGGTGTATTTTGGAGCAACAAGTTAGGAGCCGCTATCCTCTACCATCGTGTCTTAAAGAGCTACAGAAGGTTTTAATGGAAGAATGACTGAAAATTCCTCTGGATGAAGTCAGGAAGCTGTATGATTCCATTCCTAGACGTATTAAAGCTGTCTGTGAGGCTAAAGGAGGACCAACTCCATATTAAATAAATTGTCTTTGAATTTAACAAGTGTTCCAATTATTTTGTCCAAACCCTGTAGATGTGACTACTTTTATTATTTAGACTAACTGGTAAAACCAGTTCATGTAAAAACTACTACATTTATTCCAACCCTTTGTCAATCTCATATTTTTCATATTTGTTTATTAAGATTAGTTCTGACTGAAGTTCATAAATTGGGGCACCCAATGAGGCTCAGAGTAGTAATAATCTACAGGACATTTCAGAAATATAAGTGATATGTCCCGGAAAGGGATATATTTGTTCGAAGTAGCAAAGTGCTTTTGGGCTACTGTAACCGAGTAGGACAATCTAACAGGTAACCGTAATGAACTGGTCCTCGTTGTAGTGGTAGGCAATAGGCATCATCCCTGTACCTCCACATCAGTCTGTATTTATGGCTGACATCAGCCAATCATATTACTGTGAGAGGGAACCCAGGTGTATGCATATTCATTACATCAATAAGTAATAAATGTCAACCTGAATCTCTAGTTTTATCAGACAGCACTTTGGATGTAGGACATAAGGGACACCATGTGTACTGCCACTGCTGTAGAAATGGTGTTTGTTGGGCAAGGTAGCCTGCTGGAGCCCATCCCTCTTGAAGACTGTTTTGAATTTAGAATTTTTCCTTCTCCTAGACCAGTTGCCACCCAAGGCTATAGAATCCAGTCTGTCCTGCTATTTACTCATAGCAGGGGGAGAAGAAGATTCATACTTTTCCCAAGGGTATTAGCACATAATTGAATGTAATGGATCCAACTAGAATTTAAACTTGGCTCTCCAATTCCTCAATCTGAGCTGCTATCCATTACTCCACCATGTCTCCCTCCTAGATAAACAGTTAGTCCCCCAAAATATATGTATTTCTTATTGTTCCAACCTAGATTTAGATATTTCAGGCTATCTGGTTGGATACCTGGTTTGAAAACCTTTCTGAAATAAAGCATTTGAAAGAAGTAGCAATAAAGAAATTCAAATCAAATATAAAAAAAGAACGAAAGAACATAGAAAAGCGTTTGTTTGTGTAAAATTGAAAATAAAGAAAATACTTATCTGAGAACTGTTTAAACTAATGATGGAAAATAAATCATAGAAACTCAAAAGTTCACTGGAATAATAAAAGGTGCCAAACCCAAAAATCCATTGAAATAATAAAAGGTGCCAAACATCAAAATTCATTGAGATAATAAAAGGTGCCTTCTAAAAATTGAACAACATATTAAGAAACAGGAAATTTCATCAGAAATGAAGATAAGTGTGTTTGACAGATATATATAGTGAAAGCTGGACAATTTCCTCATAGATGAAGAATAGACAACACAACAGAGATTTACCTCTACAGAAGGATGATGAGAATACTATGGATGGAACATGCGAGGAAAAGAAAGCTTTAAGGAAAGTAGGAACTAGAAGTAAACTTTTGCTTGGGATCAGAAATGTCTGGAAATGAAAGAAGGTTTGGAGAATTTGGTGCTTATAGGTTATATCAAAGTTAAGGAAGTCAGTGGGAAACAGTAAACAAGAACGAGTTTGTGTAAACGGGTGGCAGAACACGAATGGGAAGTGACAGTAAGGGAACAAACATAGGATAGAAAGTTGTGGAGAGCCATGATCGCTGATGTCCTAAAGGGATGCAGCAGATAAATGAATAAGGAAATTATGTTTATAATGATAATAAAAAAATTAAGGAGTTGATGACAGAGATGGTAAGAAAGATATGAATGATGACGGATAATGTGCTGTCGATGATGACCACAGGGATTCTGAGGAAGGATGAATGATGCAAACAGCATCAACCTAACAATTCCTATCACTGCAAATCAGATAATGTTAAGGACAAGCTAAGTGAATGATTAAATTACAGATGGATCTTTTTATTTAAAGACAGAAAGTCCTGCAAAGAAAAAAGAAAAGGCAAATGAACAGGGGTATAGCTGTCCCTACTAGTTTTTAATTTGCCTGCAATCACCATCAGCAGTAGTGTGAACACTTTGACAGAATCAATTCAGTAGGATGAGGAGAGAGAAGCAGAAAGTAGAAGAGAAAGTTTTAGTATGTGTGTTGGTGGGGGGGGGTCAGGATAATGCGTCTGGTTGTACAGGCGAGGTGCTGTACAAGTACCAAACTGTTTCACTAAGAACTACAGCTGAGCAAGAGAAAGAGAGAGAGAGAAAGAGAAAGAGAAAGAGAGACAGAGTAGATCGATATATTGATGTACACAGTTTAGGCAATGGAAAACGACCACAGAATGAGAGAAGACAGAAGCCAGAGAGAAGGAATAGCAGCATTCTACTGTTCGTCGCTACAGCTAGAGTTTTGGTCAAAATTACAGAAACACCAAATAGTATTATAGCACTTTATAAAAGCAGTAACAGTATGTCTTGTAGTAATAATCATTATAGTAGTATTAGTACTACCAATAATAATAATAATAATGATAATAGTAGTTTTAATATAAAGCAATAGTCCGAATTTGACAGTTTTTGTCAAACCAGTAGGAAATCACAATAAATACTGTGACATAAGCAACAACCCTTAATCTATCGGTTCTGGCTTGACAGGTGTTATAGCAATAATAGTAAATGTTCTAAAGAACATCTTTTACTATTATAAGGACTATTATAAGGACTGTCACCTGGATTGTGAACTTGATGAAGATATTAGCATATTTAACTATTTAAATATTTAACTAGATGAGCCACTGTCCATTCTCTTACTAATATCAATAATAGTAGTGAAAGTGGAACCGCTAACAAATTAGCATTAACTATTTTAGCATCATGAGCAGTAGTAAGGATAATATGAGCCAGAGTAGCAGCATTAATAGTAATATGAAAAGGTGTGTCACAGCCTTTCTCCATTATTAGCACCCTTCAGCTGAAGCAGGTTTGAACATTGAACATTACAAAAAAGGGATTTTCACGATATCCAGGTCAAAAATTTATTAAAAAAAGGCAAAAAGAGACAAAAAAAAATAAAAATTAAATTAGCACACACTTATTTCACAAGTTATTCAGATGATAATTCTCATCTTTGTAATTTTAGCTAATGTGTTTTTCAGCCTCACTCTAAGATAGAATTTAGATAAGAGATACAAGCACTGTTCAGAACATTACCCAGCCAATTCAAATATTTAAAGAATTAGCTGTGTAGCCTTGATGGAACTTGGTAACCAATAAGAAAGAACTTAAGTGAACAGATCAGCGAATGTGGATCAATTTTATCCACACAAACTTTTTGAAGGATTAAGAAATCCACAGTTAATACTCTGTTGATGGCTTACTTGGAAAGAAAACTAAAGGACCTCCTAGACAGCATGCTAGAAAAAAGGTCTAACCCTCACCTGCCAGAAGATAGAAAGTATGTGTCATATCATACCTATGGACTATAATAGGTATGTCCCAATCCTCACAATGGAATATACTGTCTGGCGGGAGGAGGGGGATTCACCACTGGTAGTGGATTACTTACTACCCACCACTGGCAAATCTTGTATGTTGTTAATATTATAAAGATTACCGTTCCCTTTCCAACCTTCATTTTGGTTATTCTTATTCAGTAACTATTTCTCGTTTACAACAATATCATTATCAGCAAGAGAAAAAGGCCAAGATGGGAATTACAAATTGAAGATGTCAAAATCAAATAGGTGCAGAAGTCTAAATATCTGCAAGTGTTATAACAAAGAATGGAAAATGAAATCTGAGTAGGTATTGGACCAGCAAAAGTAGCATGCCAAAAGCTAAATAAGGTGCCAAGAAATGAATTTTGTTAGAAAAGAGTCCTGGATTGCTTTGTGATATTCATCTTCTTATATGGCAGTGAACGCTGGACAATCTCCTGATGGATGAGCAGAAATGTGATTTTATAGAATGATACTGAAAAGACGTCTGAAACTTCTTGGACACATAATGAGGAAAGAGGGCTTGGAAAACTTAACTGTCACAGGGTATATCAGGGACAAGAGAGTTCAGGGAAGGCAGTGATCTCTGTACCAGGATGAACTTGTCTGAATGGATGGAGGAATGAGTTTGGGAAGCTTAGCAAAGGGAGAACAAGACAACAAGAGAAAGGAAGTTGTGGAGAGCCATGATCGTCTATATCCAAAAGGGATGTGGCATATAGCAAAAACAAAGAAGGAATATTTTAGGCAGAATGCACTACGTGACCAGACATTTGGCCAAAAGACATTTGGCCAAAAGACATTTCACCACAAAAGTACAACTAAAGATAGTACCAAGCAATACTTTAAGTATTTTAATTAGTAGTATTATAAGGTAGAATAGGACTAATAATTATCACTAAATTTCAAATGATTAAATTACTAAATCTAAATTTAAAGTTAAAAGTTTTCTTATTTCAATATTTGTTTATTGAAATTAGTATTTTTTAAAATATTTTAGTGTATCTGGGTAAAAAGTAGCACCTAATTATTTAAATTTGTATTTAACAGTAAGATAAAAAATAGCTCATCCCTTTAAGATAAGGATCATTAAAAGTGGAATTGAAAGATCTTTCATATCGTAAAAGCTTAACATTTTTGCTGTAGTAAAATATGCTTTTTCTCAAAATACTTATCATCTTACAGTAATATTTGAAGTAAAATGTAATATATAAAGAATATATATATAAAAAGCCTCTTAAAAAAATAAATCTAATACAATAAATATATATAAATATATGTAGCACACTATGATAAAGAGTCTGACATACATGTTTGGTTTGGTTTGGTTTATTTTGTTTTACGGCATATCAATCTCAATGGGTTATTTAATGCAGACAACATTTTTTATTGCTGGTAATATTTTGTTTTGTCAAAAATCTGTTTCTAGTAATATTTTTTCTTCAAAATTGTATTGCTGGTAATAAATAAATAGTTAACTATTTTCCCATAGCTGGGACCCTAACAGGTGCTACCACCCCGGGTCAGGGTGGACCTGGGAACACCAGCAATTAAAAGGTGGTTCCATACTCCTCAAAACCTCCTGATCAGAGGCCTTGCTGCTGGATGTAGTTTAACATCTTACCCAGGACACAGATGTAGTTTAACGTCTTATCCAGGATGGACTGACATACATGTAAGTACACCACTACATTTTCAACTAAATGTCCATTTAGTTAAATGTCTGTCAGCCAAATGTCCGTCAGTCAAATGTCAGTCGGCCAAATGTCTGTCGGCCAAATGTCTGTGTACCAATGCAATAAGTGGTCGCCAGATAAAATTTCAGTACTGATACTTTAAACTTTTGAATTCAGAATTTTTCCTTTTCCTAGATTGGTTGCCACCCAGGTTTATAGAACCCAGTGTGTCCTGCTATTTACTTATAGCTGGGTGGGTGGGAGAGAAGAAGAGGATTCATACCTTTCCTAAGGGTATTAGCCCATAAGTAAATGTAATGGATCTGACTGGAATTTGAACTTGGCTCTCCAATTCCTCAATCTGAGCTGCTATTTTTCTTATCCTGGCTCACCACAGTAGAAGTGGTATTTCTTGGGCAAGGTAACCTGACAGAGTCCAGCCCTCTTCAGGTCAGTTTTGAATTTAGAGTTTTTCCTTCTCCTAGACCAATTGCCAAGGTTATAGATCCCGGTCTGTCTATTTACTTATAGCTGGGGAAAGAAGAGGATTCATATCTTTTCCAAGGGTATTAGCACGGAAGTGAAATGTAATGGATCAGACTGGAATACAAACTCAGCTCTCCAATTCCTCAATCCGAGCCGCTATCCATTACTCCACTGTGCCTAGGTGTAGTTTTCCCTTAATACCACAAATTGCTACAAAACCCCAACATTAACCTAAAAGCTCAGGTAATCTTCTTAAATAGCCTCCTCAGATAAAAACTTTCATATAGATGTTATGTAGGTCATCCAATCTGTTCAGAAATATCTAAACTGTCAGCTGTATACAACTGCTTTCTGAAATCAATGGTTAAAAATGACTTTGAGTGAATGAAGAATATAGTGAGGCCCATACTTCTTTGAACCTTGCAGACTGGCACTACAGAATCACAAAGAACTGTAACAAATAACAGAAATGACATCACTAAAAGAGATATCATGTGTAGCTTGAAACAAAAATAATAACATAATCAAGATATTGCCATTCCATATTACTTAAAGCAAAAGGCTAGGAAGGAAACTCCTAAGAATACTGGAAAAAGTGATAATAGTTAGTCCCACAAAATATATGTATTTGTTATTGTTCCAACCTAGTTTGGAAAATAAAGAAATATTGTTCCAACCTGGTTTGGAAATTGGCTGGCCTCAGTTAAACATTTCAGAATATCTGGTTGTTGACAAGAGAATCTTCATTGTTTGAAGTAAAGGCCTACAGGATAATTCCAGTGTCCAAAGACAAAAAAATTTACACCTAAAGGCATAGGGAGAAATCATTTCAGTCAGTAGGACATTTTGTCACGTTGCGTTTACAAATACAAATATAGAAGGAAGGAATTGCGTTTAAAAGGAAGAATGAAAACAAAAGAACTGCTACTATTGATAGACTGACAATTCATAGTAAGAGCAGAGTCAAAGCAAAGCATTCACTCCAACAACAAACAAAAAGAAGAAAAAGACAGAATTGTGCAGTAATTGCCAATAATAAAGAGTTACATCTTATTAACAGACAGGCTTTTTAAGTTGAATTAATTTTCAGCTAAAAGGTTTACCATGGATCTGTCAGATATCCAATTTGACAGTTAAACACAACACCTGTTGCATTGTTTTGAATTTAGAGTTTTTCTCCTAGATGGATTACAAACTAAGATGTGAGAATGAAGTCTGCTCTGTTTTTTGGCACATAATTGGAAGAAAAGAAAGGGAATCATACCTTCACTAAGGCAATTTGTGAAAAGTGAACAAAAATGTCTTACTTGTTATTTGAACTCACTCTTTTTGAAACATCTCTACTCTTTAGATCCAATGTATTTTCATATTAAGGAATACATGAGACCTTCAATAAGTCCTACACTTTATATATAAGGTGTTTTTATATCAATGAATTCATGAGAACTTCAATAAGTCATACTCTTTAGATTCAATGTATTTTCATATTAAGCAATTCATGAGTCCTTCAATAATCACTACTCTTTATATATAATGTGTTTTTATATCAATGAATTCATGAGAACTCTCATTAGCCCTATTGTTTAGCTGTAATATGTTTTTGTTAATGAATTCAGGAGTACGTCAGAAAGCCATACACTTTAGTTACAATGTCTTTTTATATAAATGAATTAATTAGACTTTCATTTAGTTCTTCTGTTTAGATCCAATGTCTTTTTATGTTAATGAATTCATGAGATCTTAAATAAGCCCTACTTTTTACATGTTCAACAATTTCTTCTTTTTCTTTATCTGAGTAACTTTAGACCCTTTACCCTCTCTCTTTGCTCTTGTTCTGTCATCCATTCACTTAAATTCATCAAGTAGCTCACATAATTTCCTATATATTCTACTTGCTGTATGCCCCATGAGTGTTAATTTTTCCACACCCTCTTCCCTCATTATATGCCCCAGAAATATCAACTGTCTCTTTCCACTTGCTAGTATCAACTTCCTAATGGCTCCTATTTAGATTAAAATGACCTTGTTGCTTAAATTTTCTGCTTGTGGTATTCTCAGCAGGAATTAGTAGAACCAAATCTCTGCCTCTTCAAGTCTCATCTTCATCTGTTGTGGCATTGTCCAATATCTGCTGCCATACTGGAAATTAGATATTTCATAACATTTCAAAACTCTTTTCTTTCTTTCAAATGACAACTTCTGGATATTTTTTGTTTAGTTTCTGAAAGGATTCTTTCCATATTCCCATGTGTGATTTCTATAATACACCTTCCATTGTCTGGTATTACACTGCACAGATAAATTTCAATATATGCTTGATTTTAACATCCCCAATATGTAGGTTATCAATTATATAGCCTCTTTTGCTGACAACAATGGAGTTTGTTTTCTTACATTCAAAAGTTAGTCCTTTCTTCTCTTGGAAAATAAAGAAATGGCTAACCCCAGTTAGACATTTCGGGATATCTGGTTGTTGGCAAGAGAATCTTCATTGTTTGAAGAAAAGGCCTTCATGACAGTTCCAGTGTCATCTGCATATAATTTAGCCTAGCAGAGTATATTTTAAAGAGACTCTATAAACTTATAGTGAGAATTTTTTTCTATCTGTTGTTTTCCCTTGAAGCACATCTTTAAGCTTTTATATCCTTAGCAAAGCTTGGTTTCTTTTGCCATCACTGTCACTTCCTGTTCCACCATTCATTTATAAAAAAACAAACTTGTTAGGTAGTTTTACTTCCTGTTTTTTCTAACCCACTTGCATTTGATATATCCTGTGAGTGCAACATTCTCCAAGCCTTCTCTTCTGATTATGTATTGCAAAGATTTCAACTGTCTTTTTCTGATTCCAATCAAATGTTTACTTTTTGTCCCTACTTTCCTTAAAACTTCCTTATAACTCACATTTTATCTGTATTATTCTCAGCATCCTTCTGTAGAGCCACTTTCTTGTTGCCTTGTCTATTCTTCTTCCATATAGAAGGATTGATATTATGTATCAGTCAAACATTCTTATCTTTGTTTTTGATTAAATTTTCCTGTTTCTTAATATTTTGTTTTGTTTTTGGAAGGCATCTTGCATCCTACCTCTTTCACTTACCTCTTTCTGATTCATAGTATAAGTGTCCTTTTCATTTTCATTTTCCTTAAAATCTTCTACTTGCTCACATTTTCTGTACATTGCATTCTCAGTATCCTTCTGTAGATTAATATCTCTGTTGCCACAACTTTACTCTTCATCTATGACTATTCAGCATTCACTGCTATATAAGAGGACTGATATTACAAAGCAATTTAATACTATTTTGTTTCTAATGAAATTTTTCTATTTCTTAATACTTTGCTTAGATTTTGGAAGGCATCTTTTGCTACTGGAATGTACCTCTGGATTTCTGTGTTGCATTTTCCAATTTCTGTTAAAACTCTTCCAAGATATTTAGATTTTCATACATTTTTTTTAATCATTTCACTCCAAGTAAGGCAATAAAGCCACTAAGATTCAAAGGATTACTGAGTGTTAGCGAACAAGAGAAAAACTACTATCAAGGAGAGAGGACAATAAAAGCACAAGAATTAAGAAGGCAGTAGAAAATGATTGACATTTCATGTAAATTTTTGAAGATCAAAGTTGACTGGGAAGCAAGAGGCCTGAAGAGATTTCCACAGGCAAGAAGTGTGATAGAAGAAACTGTTAGCATAGAACTTATGGTTACATCTTGCTATTTCAACTGTAAAATGACAAGACCTTGCTGCCAATCTCGTACTGTGCTTAAATTCAGAAAGTCTAGGTATCAAAGAGGAAAGTTCATCAGAACAATTACCATGAAATTATTTATAGAAAAGGCACAGAGAAGTTATGTTATGGCAGTTTCAAATGGACTGAAACAGAGATGCCAGGTCAAGACCAATAACACTGCAGATTTTTTTTTTGATTTGGAAGAGTTAAAATATGAGAAAAACTACAATTTAGGAGAGAGGGCAATAAAAGCACAAGAATTAAAAAGACAGAAAATTACAATTGACATTGTATTTAAATTTTTGAAGATGAAAGTTGACTGGTCAGAAAGAAGCTGGAAGTGAATTCCACAAGTGAGAAGTTCAAGAGAAGAAACTGTTAGCATAGAACTACATCTTGCCATTTCAACTGTAAAATGATGAGACCTTCCTGTCAATCTAGTACTGCATTTAAATCCTTAAAGTTTAGGTACCAAAGAGGATAGTTCATCAGAACAATTGCCATGAAATTATTTATAGAAAAGGCATATGGAATATATGTTAGGGCAGTGAGAAAGGGACTGAAATCAAGATGCCAGGTCAAGACCAATAATATTGTAGATTCTGCTTTGGATTTTATCAAGAATTTTGAAGTATATTACAGAAGCACCAGACCAGATGTGGCAGTAATATTCAACTTAGACTTATAAATATGTAAGATAAATTCTGGTGAGAAAATTACTTGCTTAGTTTTAATAACTCCAATTTGTAGAGCGTATCTTGAGGTGTTCCTCTTGCTGAGAACTATGGTTAGTCCTTTCTTCCTGCTTTCCTTTACTACTTTTTCAAAGAATCCCATAGAAGTCCAAAAAGTCTTGTGAGATGTCTTCATGAGATTTCAGTTTGAATACTAGCCATTTCCTTATAAGGAAATATTCAGCATTCATAAAATTTAAAAATCTTTCTCTTAAAAAGACTTTTCAGGAAAATAGGTGTCTGGAGTCCAGTAACTGTTGTTACTCTTCCCAGTATTGATGGGAGTTTCCTTCCTAACCTTTTGTTTGAAGAAGTGTGGAATATCAACATCATGATAATGTTATCATTTTATCTTAATGTTACATGTGATATTTCATTGTGATATTTTAGTTGTTAATGCTGTTGAAAGTTCTCAAGTGATGTTGTTTCTGTTATTTTAGTACAGTTTATTTTTTTGTGATTCTGTAATCCCAGTCTATGAGTAAATTTATTCAATAAAATTGCCACTGACTTCAACCATGGCCTTCAGACAACTTCAGAATCTCCTGCAACTCTTCTAGATGGTCCCCTTGTTTAAATTGGTGAATGATGCCATAGACCTTGTCTTCAGTTAATCTTTGTCTCTTGCTCAACTGTCCTCCATATATAATAATCAAAGGAGTTTAAGTCTGGAATGTTAGGTGGCCAGATGTAAGGGGTTATGTCGTTGTAGAAATTGTCTAACATTCATGACAGGGTTCTCCTGCTTGTGTGGCATGGTGCAGAGTCCTGTTGCCAGATATAGGGTCTTCCAGCAGCCCACCCTCTTGTCCCAGGGCAGCGCTAACTACTCAAAGCCTCTGAGTTGAGTCTGAGACCCAGTGGAGAGTTGAATGGAGGCATAATGTTGCTGTCACTAGTGATAACTCCAAATACTGTTGTTGACTAGATATATCATCCAACTCATGTTTCTGAATCCTCTGCACTGTCCTCAGATTGACACCCAAACACCCGCAAATGTTCATATTGGAGCTTCTAGTGCAAATTCTAAGCAGTACAGAATGCTGTTTTCAAATTTCTGGCAGAGTGAATTGCATCATGGTGCTCTTGATGGTGCCCAACTGACCTTACTATACTGTGCAGTTAACAAAATCAAAAACAAGCAATGCACATGTGCAAAATTAAAAATATACAATGGCAACAATTTACACATTGCACCTTTTTTTCCATAGACCATGATAAACTCCACTCTTTTTGGAATGCGATTCTCACTCTAGCTTTTTTTATTCAATGTTTCAGAGAGATATTTGTAGAACTGTTATGGTGGCTTGAGGTACAGTGTGGCATTGGGTGTACAGAGTTCTAATTCAAATTGACAGTGTATATGTTGACTTCATGCAAAGCCCTTACAAAACACATGAAACTACTTCACTCTGCACGCTATTACATCACCTGAGACCATGGTAAAATGTCTTGAAGGTTCATAGAAAAAAAAGAGTAGATGGATAAGCACCTGAGTAAACCATTCTCTTCATTAACAGAAGCACTAAAAGCAGCAAAGCTTATTACAAAAGTTGACAGGGTTCAGGCAATAATGGATGAGGTCGTTGTGTATTTATTGCTGATAGCAGTGGCTGGAATTCAAGCTCAGGTAAAAGCTATAGTTTTAATAGTGATTTTCAAGACAAACAAACTCTTATCCTTTGGAAGAATGATTCAGCTTAATTCTACAATTCTTCATTTCACACTAAACAACTTTGTCCAATGAATTATTCATGACACTGGATCAACTTTGTCCTATAGTAATATTGTAAAGGGTCAAGTAAGGATAGAACTCATTGATAATAGGTTGAGAGTATGGATTGTGAATTTTGTGTAGAATGATCAATACTCAATGCTCAGAAGAGTGGCTTTGAGAAGTGTGGAACCACCTCTTAATTGTTGCTGTTAGGGTCCCAGCTATGAGCAAATTGTTAACCCCTAAACTGGGGTCAAAACACTATGAAAGTATGAAAATAGATTTTTACAGTAAAAATAACAGCAATACATTTTTTTAAATATATATATATATATAAATAAACCATAAAATAAACCAAACCAAATTAATTTCTTACATATTCTATTTATACAAACCTATCCCAAAAGTCATTTTAGCATTAAATAACCCACTGAGGTGTTGAGATGCCATAAAACATAATAAACCAAACTAGACTCTCGAGAAAAAACCCTTTTTACAAAAATACATCAATGAAATCTGATCTACAAACTGATTTCTTACAATGAATACATATTCTATTCATGCAAACATATCCTAAAAATCTTTTTGGCATTAAATAACTCATTGAGATGCTGATATCATGTAAAACAAAATAAACCAAATCAGAACAGTGGAAGAATATTTACTGGTTTTAATAACAAAGAACTGCTAAAAAAAGTTCTCAGCCCAGTGTACTTTCCAAACTCTGACCAAAAACAGGAATTTTTTGTAAAATTCCTTTTTTTTATAATCAGATCTTTATAGCATATCAACATATATAATCTTAATGTAGCCTATATAATCTTAATGTAGCCTATATAATCTTAATGTAGCAAGCATATGTTGTGCAAGATTTATGCTGTTGCTGTTCAAATCATCAAACACTAATGCCACATTAAATCATCAGTGGACAATTTTCCTTAGATTTCTTTTCACTCACTTTGTTTTATTAGGAACAGTTGAAGCTGCATTGTTTCTTGGAGAAAGCAAATAAGAAGAGAGAAGCAGACATAACTGATGTTAAATTATTGGCCAATTTCTCATCACCACTACTGGGGGGGGGCTTGCCTCACAAAAGAATCTGTGCATGGTGAAACATCTTGATCTTCATATTCTTACAGATGTACTGACTGTCTTCATGTGTTTCTTGATCTTATATCAAAATCAATTTGTCAGAATTCCATGCCCACAGGTATTGAGACCACCACAATTTGGTTCTGGTCATCAGAGTTCTGACCATTATTTTGTCATTTTAGACCAGCTTATGCATTCTGAAACAATAACAGGAATTGCATATATTCTCTATGACATTTAATGTCAATACAGAACGGTTGTTCAATTGATTGGGCATGACCCAAATATGTATTGAGTTCATGCTAGGGAGATACAAAACTAGACTTTCCACTCAGTGTCACACCTGAGAACTAGAGGAGACAGATGTATGAAAGTCTTGAGTTGGAAGGTGACCTCATTGCGACCAGGTGCAAATTTACAACTCATGGTCTGCACCTGATATGTAAACATGAATAAATAATAAACAAATTAATAAACTATGGATGTACACATAAACACAGTGTGAAAATAACAGTCAACAACAAATAATAAAGTAATCAGTGATAAATATTGAATAAAAAAAGTGAACAAATGACACTAAAAAATAACCTCAAAATAACATTTGGCTCCACTGAATAACACCCCACCTAGAATAATTGGAAACATAATTATTACCACCCACCCAATAACCATTAGAATAATACAATTGTGCTATCCATAATGGTCCACTGTCTAGCATATATAAATAGTTGAGCTGAAACACAACATGCATGACCTGAAGATTGCATTTAAGCATGAAACAGACTGTCGCTGCTGAGTGTTGACCTCAATGTTCACTTTTATATTTACATATCTCTGATATTGAACAATTTAATCCATAAATATAGCATAAATTAAAACATTATTTTATCATATATATATATATATATATATATATATATATATATATATATATATGTGTGTGTGTGTGTGTACATGTGGTAAAAATATACATTTAAGATATGTTATATTTATGGGTACTCAATATCAGAGGGAGAGCATATGGCCTGAAGATTGTGTTGATTGCATTGATATATATATATATATATAATATATATATATATATATATATATATATATATATATATATATATATAAAATTTTTAAATAAACTTGTTTTGACATAGGAATTACCATGTTTCAAAAACAGAAACTAAAGACTTCAAATTCAATTATAGAATTAAATTAAAGTTTCTAGTTCTGTTTCATTTTAAAGCAAATTTTGGAATAACTTATTTTGAAATTTACTGAGTTTTATAAGCACATACATTCATAATATTAGTTTCTAAGGATACAGTGAAATTCAATCATTTTAATAAGGGGTGGTAGGGTATTCTTTTTCACTGACAAAATATGAGTTAGTTTTGAAAACAGGGTAAGTCAAGGTAGGGTGGGGTGCCTTTTCCAATAAATGATGACATCCATTCAACGCATGTCGTCTGGTCTTTTTCAACAACAAAAAGATTTTCAGCACTTTTGTTTTGTCATTAAATTTGTACTTGTATACATAAAGACTTTTTGTAAAAGGGTTGTTTGTATATGAATATGTCATACTGAAATCCAATTTTAAAATATTATTCTTAATTTTAATTACTAATAGACTATACATCTTTTAAAACAAATAAATGTAATAGAATTACTTAAATTATTTAAAAATTATTATTAAATATCAAATATAAATATGTATATTTCATTTATCAGGTTTTTTTAATTAAACATTACTTAAGGAAAATTTTTGGCAATGTCGGCAAAGAATAGCTATTTCATTTCTTTGATTAAGTAAATTTTTATTTTTTATAAACCTAGTAATATATAGTTTCTCATGTATACACAAAGGACATGGATTATTTAATGACCTACATATTCTAGCTTTTCGTATTAATTTCCATTTCACAGTAGGTGTTTTAATGGTTTCTTTTAAGTACCAGAAATATTTCGATAGGGATGTCTGATTTCGATATTTATTTATCCTAAAAGAACATTGATGTTGGTTGAACCGTTTCTTGAACTCATGTCTTGTACATCCAGTGTAAACTTATATGTTGTCTGGATCCTCAATAGATGAGATATTGCATTGGTATACTAATGATTCAGTGTGACATTTATTATTAAGAGGACAGTTATGAGGATTTCTGCAGTTACATAATTTTTGTTTATCTTCATCTCTTTTTATTATTATACTCTCTAAATTTCTTTGGTCTTGTTCTAAGTGTTTATTCAAGATATTGGCATTATGTTTTCAGTACAACTAAAACTTAATTTTAGGGTATTTTTATTGAAAATAGTACTGAGTTTACTATCTTTAGGAAAATGTTTAACGATTAATGTAAGGAATATTTTTCCTAATTTGTTCTTTACCATTTGGTTGTATGGGTGTGTATAACAAATTATTTTCCTACTTTTTGTTTTTTCTATGCTTCCCATTTTCATTTTTTATATAAGTTAGTTTTGGCTTTTGCAGCCACTATCTTTTAGAGATTTATTATGGAAATTAATATGTTCTTAGAAAATCTTCTCATTTACTGAATTTGTACTTATTCTCTTTTCGATAGATAAAGGTATATGCTTAATTATAGATGGAGGATGATTAGATTTATGGTGTATATACAAAGGATTAGTATTGTTTTTTTTTATAAGGTATGTATACAGTTTTCATTAACACTAATAAGTAAGATCACCTTTTTCAATTTAGTGCTTACGGTAATTTTTAAGTTCAGGCATTTAAATTTTTTACATAATCTCTTTCTAATTTTACCGATTTTAAAATAAATGAAATTATTATACAGGTAATTCCTGTGTAGTGATGGGACCATATTTTGAAATTAGTAAATTTATAATATATATATATATATATATGTGGCGGCCCACTGGAGTAATGGATAGCAACTCAGATTGAGCAGTCAGATAAATTAGAAAGATATTATTATACAGGTAATTCCGGTGTAGTGATGGAACCATATTTTGAAATTAGTAAATTTATAATATATATATATATATATGGTGGCCCACTGGAGTAATGGAGAGCTACTCAGATTGAGCAGTCAGAGAAATGAGTTCAAATTTCATTTGAGTTCATTACATTCCCTTGTGCTAATACCCTTGAGAAAGGTATGAATCCATCTCTTCTACATATATATATATATATATATATATATATATATATCCAGGTGAGATGAGTACAAATAGATATAATTTCAATATTCGTAACATTTAATTTCAAAGAGCCTCAATATGAAGTAAAGCAATATTAGTAATTTTCAATCACCTGATGAGATGCATCGAAACATGACTACAATTGTGTAGCAATTTTGACATTTTTTCGATGTAATATCCTAAAATAAATATAACATATATATATAAATATATATGACATAATTATAATGACATTATTATATATATATATATATATATATATAACTATTATTATATATATATATATATATATATATATATATATAGAGTATTGCTGCCATATATGGTCTGGAGCCCCTTCTGTTTGCCTTGGAGTTCTTGATAAGCTCCAGAGGCGGATATGCAATATAACTGGCCCTGTTCTGGCATCTCATCTACAGTTGCTCTCTCACAGGTGCGCTGTTCCCTCTCTTTGTCTTTTTTACAAATACTTTCATGGTAATTGCTCCAAGGAGCTGCATTCGCTGGTTCCCAGACTTCATGAATTCAAGCGCCCTACGAGGCTGGCATCCCACTCTCACCCCTTCACTGTCGAAACTACTAAATGTAGCCATCTCTTCTACTCCAATAGCTGCCTTCCCTATTCCAGTTTCCCTGAGAGCTATAATCTCCAACTATACAAATGTAATGTCAATTGACATCTCCAGTTGCCTTGATCTATCCACTATCCTTCTCCTTATTCTTTCCTCTATTACTCTTATCTGATCTTGCTCCAAATCTTCTGTAACCCCTTGCATCCTAGTGGCTTTCTGCCTTGCTTGGGGTGAAACGCTTAAAAAAACAAAAAAACAAATACATATATATATATATATTATGTATATTATGTAATTATTATAATGTTATATATATATATATATATATATATATATATATATATATATGTGCATATATATACTGGATTCTACCATCGTTTTTTTGAGTGTCAAGCAATTCAGTTCCTAGGAACTGACAGCCAGACACCCCGACATATGACTTTATGTAAGCTTTGATTAGAACCAACCACACTTTTTGGAAAAGCCGAAGACAGAGACCTGTTGCACTACGTGCAACAAGGTTCCCAAATGGCCCTCCGTAGATTTTAAATTCAGAGTTGTTCTTTTCCTAGACCAGTTGCTATCCAAGGCTATAGAACCCAGTCTGTCCTGCTATTAACCCATAGGTGGGGCAAGAAGAAGTGGATTCATACCTTTCCCAAGCACGTGAGTGAGTGTAATGGATTTGACTGGAATTCAAACTCAGCTCTTCAATTCGTCAATCCAAGCTGCTACTCATTAATCCACCATACCTCCCTATGACATTAAGAATCCCCTAATTCACTATACTTTTGTTGTTGTCTACCTTTTTTCATTCCATTAATTGTGCATGATTTCATTGTCTTGCACCTGTCTTTTATATGAAAAGATTACTTAATTTTAAATATCAATTTTATCCCAACATCATTTTTTCTGAAGACTGGAAATTTTACCAAGAAAAATTGATATATATATATATATATATATATATATATATATATATATATATAGTCAACCACTTGTTAGCTGTCAATATACCTCATAACACCCTTGGAGTGAGTAGAATGGAGATCAATGTGTTTTAGTGGACTCAGTAGTCTTCAGTCAGCTTGTCTGAATCATCTTCAAGAAGTGAGAGCAAGATCTAAAAGGTCAGCCAATCTAACAGTGATCTCATCCCACAATCCTTACTCTTGCTCCATATGCGGGCTCCTTTGTAAATCACTGGTGGGTCTCAACTGCCACTTGAGATTATCACACAAAATTTCATAACTGAATCAATTAAGTTGTCAGATCTTCATACATGAAAACCAATGTGAGTGTCCATTATTATTATTATTGTTATTATTATTATTATTATTATATAGTCAACCACAGACACCATGTTTTTCTGTATCACAGATCATCAGTGTGGCTAGACACCCAATACCTTCAAGCCAGGATTGAAACTTGACCAATTTTACATCTGGCAGAGACACTTACCCTTAGTCTATCAGCACACAGCAGAGAAAGGGAATTTTTTAATGCATTATGCATGTGCTATATAAACGTCATACCAACTGACATAGTACTTAATTCTTACAAAAAGGTGATGCATTAAAGAATATTAGCTGCTAAAAACTACCTTTTCTCCATAATGGTCAATTGGTGAACTCTCTCTCTCTCTCTCTCTCTCTCTCTATATATATATATATATATATATATATATATATATATATGCATATTTACATATATATATATATATTTACATACATATATATATATATATATATATATATATATATATATATATATGTAAATATCTATATATATATACATATTTACATATATATATATATATATATATATGCATATTTATATATATATATATATATATATATATATATATATATATATATATCTATAATTAACCATACTTCTGTTGTTGACTACCCTTTTCCTTCGATCAGCCATTTTGTTTCTCTCAGCAATAATGGCTTCTTTATAACACCTTTTTCTTTGTGCTTTTTTATCTTCCATCTATTTTTTTCAACTTTCTCACCTAGGTTGCTTGCTACTTTCCTTGTCTTCTTCCTAATGTGTCCTTTGGGCATTTAACCCCTCCATAAAATGGTTTAATTTCAGGAAGAAAATCACTGTTGAAACTGTTCACTGTGTTTTCTTCTGTTGATATTTTATAGTTAAAGCTTCCTTCGTAAAATTGAAACCACATTTAATTTATGGGAAAACTTTCTACCACATTGCTGCATATTAGATATTTATTTTTTGAGTATTTGGTTTTGCTTTAGCAAAAAAATAATCTATACTATTCTGCTTCTGATGGTGAAACCAATTGACATATCCTCCCACAGGGAAATGCTTAAAAAGTTGAAGTGAAGGAATTTCAAGTTTTTTATTGCCCCGTCTCTTTTTGCTTAAGCAATGATTCTACAGTTATTCTCAAAAAAGAGTTGAGGTTGAACATTTTTAAATTTAATTTAAAAAATTAAATAAAAGTTTAAATAACTAAAATCAATAAAATTATCTCAAAAATTCATTAAAAATTAAATAAGTTTGGAAAAATTAAATATTTTTATGGCTATGTTTTGTTACTTTAGACAGAATCTATATTTTTTCTCAAAATTTTTAAAATTTTAAAATGTTAAATAAAACTTTAGATTTTAATAAAAAATCAAAATTGAAAATACTTCAAAATATATTAAAAATTAATTACATATTAAATAAACAATTTCAATAAAAATTTTAAAAATTAAATTTTAAAAATGTCAAAATATGTTTTAAGTGTTTTATGCTATTGTCTTCTTACTTTCACACTAATTTTATTTAATTTTTCTCAAAAAGTATCTGTCTATATTTCTGAGATGAGGTATTATGTATACCATTTACATTATTCGGACTATTGTCCTCATCTTTGTCGCCATATTTATTACATTTCCGGCCTTCTTCAGGTGGTTGAAATGTTGAACTGAGCCCATTATTTCGCTCAATGGGGTAGACTGTTCTAGTTCCACGTGCCATGTTTAATGGATGTCAGATATCAGTTATCTTGTGTTAATTACCCTCTCCAAGTTCTCCACTGCCTTGGTATTGAACTCACACTCTTTGGGTCCTGTCTCTGGATCTAACCAATTCCTTTATCCACTGTGCCATGTGTCCATGAGGACAATACCTGGTTAAGGCAGTGGAGAACTTGGAGAGGTGAATTAACAGGAGATAACTGATAACTGACATTTATTAAGCCTGGCATGTGGAACTAGAACAGTTTACACCAATGAATGAAATAAAGGGTTTCAGTTCGACATTCCAACCACCTGAAGAAGGCCGGAAATGTTGATATATATATATGGTGACAAAGATGAGGACATTAGTCCAAATAATGTAAATAGTGTCTCAAAAAGTAGTTGTGCATGAATTTTATTAAAACAGAAATTAATTTTTTTATAAAAACATTAAAATTTACAAAAACCTCAAAATACCTTAAAATAAAAAAATTAAATAAAAAATAAAAACTTTAAGAATTTTGAATTTCAGTCAAGCTAGTTAAATTAACATGTTCAAATTAACATGTTCAAATTAACATGTTCAAATAGCCTTGAGAAATCTGTGGACCCATCCATCTCATCTCCTACAACTATGGATGGAATAGCAGTACAAGCTGGTCTCTAAAGCCTTGGTTGGCAATTAGTCTCCGACAGAAAGAAACGGTAGTCTGTTATCAATCGAGAGACATGATCACCAAATGTATCACATATGGCATTTGTCGTTTTATAGCAGAACAAGGACACAATGGGATGGTAAAGTGTAATAAATTATTTAGAACAACTAAAGACTACAAGGATTAAGACCACATCATTTTGAAACACTGGTTTCTGTACAATCACCAAAGTTAAGCAACATTGTGCCGGTCACTACCTAGATGGGTGACTACCTGGGAATACTATGTGGTGTAAGCTTGGATTTGCAGGTGGTGTAATGGATAATGGTTTAGAACTGTTTGGGTCTGTTATATTCAGTTATGCACAAATAGCCTTAGAAAAGGTAGGAATCCACCTTTTCTCCCATAAATATGGGTTAATTAGTAAGACTTGTATCACTAAACTATTATTATCTAAAAAAAACAGATTTCTTGCAATCTAAATATATTTGGCTGTAGAAAATGAATCAGTCGATCATATAAAGAAATAAAATTAATCATGGAAACGCTTAGCATCTCTTTTTTTCATTTTTTTTTGTGTGTCTCTTTTCCTCTTCATAATTTGCCAATGTGAATAAATTTCTTATTAACCATGTTGAGGTTTGACTTGTTTACAATCAAGGTGAATTAATTATGGTAGACTAGAAAGAACCTTAATTTCTGTGAATGTCAAATAAGTCTGTAGATATTTACAGGTGTATGTGACATGTGTATGTTTGTGTGTTCATGTTTATGTATGTATTTATGATTTTGTGTTTGTGAGCGTTTGTCTACCTATTTGTATGTGATTATGTGTGTGTATGTGTGAGGGAGAAGATTTAAGAATAAAGGTGAAAAAAAGAAAAGCATTAGGAAAGTAGTTTGTCTAGACATGTCAAATGCCAGAAATTGCAATTAAAATCTAGTGTTCCTATATATTTAGCATTTCAGTTTTTTTTTGTTTATATCATCATCATCATCATCGTTATCATCATCATCATCCTCCATCTCTTCCTCCTCCTCATCATCATCATCAGCCTTATCATCATCCTCCTCCTCCTCATCACCATCATTATCATCATCTTCATCCTCCTCATCATCATCCTCTCCCTCCTCATCCTCATTCTCATCATCATCATTATCATCATCCTCATCCTCCTCATCATACTCCTCCTCCACATCATACTCCTCCTCCACATCATACTCCTCCTCCACATCCTTATCATCATCATCCTCATCATCATTATCATCTTCATCCTCCTCCTCCTCATCGTCCTCCTCCTCCTCCTCCTCCTCCTCATCCTCCTCATCCTCATTCTCATCATCATCATCATCATCCTCATCCTCCTCATCATCCTCCTCCTCCACATCATCATCCTCATCATCATTATCATCATCATCCTCATCATCATTATCATCTTCATCCTCCTCATCCTCCTCCTCCTCATCATCATCATCATCCTTATCCTCCTCCTCATCATCATCATCATCCTTATCATCATCATCCTTCGACCTCCCTATGTTTTGTGATGTCAACAAACGCTCGTTGCCCCTTTTGTGATGTCAACGCATACTCGTTGTCTCTTTCGTAATGCTCGTTGTAGTAGAGACTTTGTAATCTCAGACACAACTATAGTAACGCCGTTGAACAATACTGGTGTCAGACGCCTTCAGATAACACTCATACTAATAGTACTTGATTGATAATACTTGCTCAAATAGTAACCACCGAATAGGGATCTGTTATAGTAATCCGTATATTGATCAGTAGAGAGAAATAGTGTAGTGAATAATATAGAGAATAGCGATCCGTATAGTAATAGAGGATAGTGTAGAAATAGTGACCAATTAGACGTCATGCTAATTCCCATATCTACTTTTCCTTTACCATCACATGATCTACTTATTCAAAATGGGACACACCTGTTTTTGCTCTCCGGTGATCTGTATTCAAACTCCAATGTCGACAATGACACTTTATCCTTATACAACACTATCGTTGGTCGGAACTTCATTGACAATTTCTTTTCCATACAGTTCGGTCCTGCATTGCTGTCCACAGATCCCCAATATCCAACCCTGACTCCTGAGTTATGGTGTCCATAAAAGCCAATTTTTGTGAGAAGACACTTCCAGAAGGATGCTATAGGAGTAAAGATGAGACAATTTCCCTGGTGTTAGGCAAATTGGAATCGTTTTTGTTTGAGCTTAAGAGATATTGGTCTCAGTTCTCCATAAATTGTGTTAAGCATTGCATAGGATCTCCAACTGATGTTCTGGATTTTTCTAAGCAGATTTGTATATGTTCCCTCCAGTCATCTGTCAAGATAAACGGATAATGTCCAAGTTTCTGATCCATACAGTAAGACTCGTTCAATCAATTTTTATATTTTACCTCTTCCGTAACAAATAAATACTTTTATTTTTTTTAATCTGATGAAGTCATTTCAGATGAAATACGTTACATACAATTTTTTAAAATCTTGTCATTCAGTTGTTCAACAAGAGTGTGTATTTGTATATGTGTGTTTATTTGTGTGTGTATATTTGCGTGGTTGCATGATTGTGTGTGTTTATGCATGGAGTGTGTCAGACAGTTTAACAATCTGGCTATTCAAGTGTTCTTCAGACATGATAAGGCCATACATCTGAAGAAATGTCTTTTTCCAATGTGTCTTGTCTAACTTTAATAGAAACTGCACAGTGACACTCCATTCAAGTGTACACACATACATCTTCTATGTCTTAATTTTGCCACCATTAGTGGCTACTATTAATTATTTTATACAATTCTTTTCAACTGCAAGAGACATGAACTATGAATAGAAGATGTCAAAATTAAACAAGTAGAGAAGCTTAAATATCTGCAAAGTGTTTTAACAGAGGATGGAAAATGTGGTATCGAAAGCCGAATGTGCCTTTGCATAACAAAAGAAGCCTTGTAAAAGCTAAGTAAAGTATTAAGAAAGAGGAAAAATTTGTTAGCAACAAAGAAAAGAGTGGTGAACTGTTATGTAATGTCAATCCTCCTATATATCAGTGAATCAGACAATCTCCCCCTTGCAGATGAAGAGAAACTAGAAGCAACAGAAATATCGTTCTACAGAAGGATACTGAGAATTCCCTGGAATGAGTAAACAAAAAATAGCAACAATGGCTTACTCTCTTACTGTTGTTAAAGAGTATCCATTTCTCATCGCATGTAATGATTCGATGGAAAAATTATTCATTTTCCCAGTTTGTACTTGTAGAGAACTGTGTAGGTTTGAGTGTTGTTGAATTAGGAACACGTGTGTTTATTCCTGCTAGAAGGTCCAATTAAAAGAATATGGCGGACTCAAGTTGAGTCCAACCGAAGATTTAAAGAAAACAAACTAGACTGATATATATATATATATATATATATATATATATATATATATATATCAACAAATATATGTATTAAACGACAAAATTTACAAGTGACAAAGACATCAACATTTGTGTTTGTGTGTGAACGTAAAGAGTTTGTATATTGGTGAATGTTCGTACGTACGTGTGTGTGTGTTTCATGGCGTTTTCCCACAAGTGGGCGAAAACGTGGATGTATCCGCTGAAATGCAAAGTGAAAAATGAACAAGGCAAAAAGTCGCCCAGTATTTATAGTGTAGGGAGAGCGACCCCTGGTGAACGATTAGGGAATTAAGGAGGAGCTAACTCCGACATACTCATACAGTACAATTACTTGACATTGTTTCGTTGTAATCATTTTCATTGGGTTTATGATTAACAATATCTTGAAAGGGAAATTATCTGTATAGAAAAAGAGTGAGGAATGAGTAATGGTTTTCTTATATTCTAAGGAGGTTACTTCATTAGACGACCGGATGAACAACCAACCAAAAAATGCATCATTTCATCCTAATACAATGTCATCAAATCATCGATTAGTTCAAATATTCTCCTTCTGTGTTTATTTCCATTTCTTTTATCTTTCTTTTAAATAAGATACTTTAACGGTTGGCTCTAAATAATTTAGGCGAAATCATATTCCCTTGTCACATAGACTTTCCAATCTTTCCGTTTTCTGTATCATTGTGCAATCGAATTATTACAGTTATACTATTATCGTATGCTTTTGACATTCGTGCATACACGTGGATTACTTTTAGAGCAAATTTTGCATACCATAATTCTTCTTCCGGCTTTGTTTTCTGATGTACTGCCGAATCTTAATTCGTTGCCCACTGTTCGATTATTGGCTCAAATCCCTACGCCACTAAACGTGTGATTCGCCTTTTTCCTTATCTAGCTGATTACTTACATTCAGCTTAAAGCGATTCTCTCTTTTTTCTGCGAGTCTTGCTAATACTCACGACGTGCCAGATGTTGTTTTTCATTTCAACCATTATTTTGTCCAGTTTGTGGCTTTCAAACTGTCCACTATTTCTGATCTTTGAAATTAGGGGTTTGTGTGTAGGAAGGAAGACATTACAGGATTCGGGTAAAAACTTTGATATTTTCTTTCCTATTATAGACAATTTTCGATTCCCTTCGGCGTAAATATACAATACTAATGTTTTTGTTTTGCTATTAATAGTTTAAAATTCATATTATATACTTTACATGTTGTCACTGACTTGATGTTTGCAAACATATAAATAGACAAATTAAATTAGATGGGACAAAACGTTAAAATTCTTCGCTAACAACAACTTCCTTCTCATACCCGGAATCACCTAGATCTTTTGAACAGGTGTAGAGGTTTATCCCTCATTTCAAGTTTAGAAGGAAGATCCGGTTCCTTTTAAATAATTTTCATTCTTCTTCATTCACAGTTTCTCCTTTCGTCTTAGTTGCTTTATCACTTTGCTTGGGGTGTATTGATTTAAAAAATCGTATCCTGTTGCAGCATTTACTGCCGATACATATATATATTACCCAAACATTTAATACAAGGTTAGGCAAAAATAGTTTCCCGTAATAACTGAGCTGCGGCTACACAATCTTCAAATTACAGCCTTGATACAATCCAAAGTCATTTACGCAACTTCGTTAAACGATAACGTATTTTCTACCCTACAATCGCTTTCCTCACAATCTCAAATTTGCAGACCTGTCATATTCATATTATCTACATCAAGGGGAGGGGGAAACCTACGACACGCATGCCACACATGATATCACGAAGTCTAAACCAATAATTACTACAACGCAAAGAAGATATTTAGTTGTTTCAATTTGAATATATACTAAAGTAAATATACTATATATTAATATATAAAATATATTGTAGAACAGGTATATTAATCTTGATTTGTATAAAAATACGTACGGTGAAATGATAATAGAAGTCTCTGGATTAACCGGTAAGGATATGACTCTCATACAGGGTGGGGCGGTCAGTAATGTTCTATCAAAGTGAGCGGCAACCTACGGCACGCGTGCCACGCCAAGCAATTTCCAATGGCACGCAGACGCAAATGACATCACATCCGAACAAATAACTACTACAACGCAAAGAAGATATTTAGTTGTTTCAATTATAATATATACTAAAGTATATCTACTATATATTAATATATAAGATATATTGTAGAACAGGTATATTGACCTTGACTTGTATAAATATACATATGCTGTTGGCACACTGAATGATTTTAAAACCCTAAGTCGGCACATAGTCAGCAAAAGGTTGCCGACCCGTGATCTACATCGTTCATTAACCCTCTACCTTGAGTGACTCTTCAAACTTTTATTCAGTTAATACTAGTAAAAAAAAGTTAAATGCACGTATCTTTGTGATGAACATATATTATGCCTGTACATTTGGTTTGTCTAATAATTTTCTCTTCTCAGGCGTTCATGCCTCCTGCCTGTCAACTTTCTCTCCTTCTATTTTATCTTGATATTTCGAATTGATTCAATTCAATTTAGGCAGAGACGCCAACAACTAATCAGAATTGCAAATTTATCTTCTTTTATTACGTTAAATCCTATTTAATTTCTGAATTTCCCTTTTTTTTTTACCTTAATAATTGGATCAAAATGGATTCTGTAAAGTTGAATTTACAGGGTGATTGAAACGTATATATATATATATATATATATATATATATATATATATATAACTATGAACCTAACTAGGTTTCACCTACGCAGATCATCAGCGTACCCTGACGATCCGCGTAGGTGAAACCTAGGTAGGTTTGCCTGGCTCCTTAGGTTCATTGTTAGATTTGCTCTACTTAGCGTATTGAGCACTTTGCTTAGTTATTTTTATTTTACTCGTGTCGGAGGTTTTTTTGTTTGGACTCTGAGCTTGGATTCTAGTCCATTGTTTTCGTCTGAATTACATGTTCTTAGTTCTTTCTTTTTTTTTATTCTTTTTTTTTCCTTGGGTATTGGTTTGTTCATTTACAAGCCATGCACCTAAGGTTTTTTTTCCGGACGAGTATACTTACTTATATTTATAAGATTATATATATATATATATATATATATATATATATATATATATATATATATATATATATATAGAATGTGCAGCTTATATATTGTATCATAAAAGAAACAATTTATACAAAAGAATTAAACAGCAGTGTTAATGTGATTAATGGTGAAATCTCTTCGCTAACAGGATTAATGAGACATTAACTTACTATCAATTCCTTGAATAATAAGATCCCTATATTCGAACTAAATTTAAAAAAAAAAAACATCTTTCGGTCTACACATATTTCGTCTTAGTGTTTGCCTATGTATAAGAAAATTGCTCCCAGAAGATGACAGTTTGAAATTGAAGGAACTTATTATTCAAGGAATTGATAGATAATAAGTTAATGTCTCATTAAATCTTGTTAGCGAAATGATTTCGCCATTTAGCATAACTATTTAATTCTTTGTATAAATTGTTTTTTTTATGATATATATATATATATATATATATATATATATATATATATATATATATATATATATATATATGTGTGTGTGTGTGTGTGTGTGTGTGTGTGTGTGTGTGTGTGTGTGTGTCTGTGTGAATGGGTAGAGGGTGAATGAAAAGTAAATCCCCATTTTAAGATACTTGTAATTTATAAAAGAAATCGATATGAGAGGAAAACATCTATTATAAGATTTTATTTAAAGATCAATATGGGCACCACATTCGCTAGTCGCTCAGGAATCGCATCAACTGATTTCACCAGGAACTCTTGTGGTATGGAGGACATAACTTCTTGTATTCTCCCTTCATGTTCTTTTAAAGTCTTGCTTTGGTACAATAGATTTGCTCCTTTAACCAATTCCAAAGAAAAAAAATCACAGGCTGTTAAGTCAGGACTCCTGGCTGGCCACTCATACATAAAATAGGGAGTTACTTTTCAACCATCTTGTACACTACTTTAAAATTAGTCGCTTAAACAATATCAATTTAATTTTATCATATTTACTTAATTTTTCCAGGGGCGAATAACAAGTATGATCATGAATATCCAGCCGAGTCCCTCGTAAATTTTTTGACAGACTGGTCAACTTCTGCCCAACGCCATAGTTTGATTTCCGTTTGCATCGGTGTAAACACCGGAATATAGTTATGGCGTATGGACACATAATATCCAATGAGATGGACTAATTACAACCAATCTATCTCATTATATGTGGTGTAACCTTGCGCCATACCTAATTATAAAGTCAGTATTAAAGGCGGACAACAGAGGAGATCAATTGACCACTAGATTTTTTTAACCTAAAATGACATTAAAAAAATATAAACCTCCATGTTCTTATTACATAATCAACTAGGAAAGGTCCACTTGATTACCTCATGTGTCTGCAGTCAGTGTGCCACCGATGAAGAAATGATACTCAACAAGACAAAAACTTGGAGCTAAAACAAAATGAAGAAATTGAAGTTGAAGGTATATATACAATGCTCAAATTATAGATATGCCTGGATGTGCGGGTGGTGCAATGAGTAACGGTTCGAGAAGGAAATCGGAAAGCCGAGTTCGAATTCTAGACACATTTATTGCATTCACTTACGCGTAAATAGTCTTGGGAAAGGTATAAATCCATCTCTTCTTCCTAAGAGCATTTTTCTAATTTATATATATATATATATATATATATATATATATATATTTTAAGCATTTCACCCCAGTCAAGGCGGGAAGCCACGAGGACGCAAGGAGTTACAGAAAATATAGAGCAAGATCAGATAGGAGTGATAGAAGAGGGTATGAGGAGAAGGGGAGTGGATAGATCAAGGCAACACTTGAATAGCTGGAGATTATAGCTCTCTGGGAAACTGGAATAGGGAAGGGAGTTCCACAGGCGGGAGGTGCGAGACATAAAGCTATTAGAGTAGAAGAGACGGCTACATTTAGGAGTTTCGACAGTGAAGGGGTGAGAGCGGGATGCCAGCCTCGTAAGGCGCTGGAACTCATGACGTCTGGGAACCAGCGAATGCCGCTCCTCGGAGCAATTACCATGAAAGTATTTGTAAAACAGACAGAGAGAGGCGACGGCGCGTCTGTGAGGAAGTGACTGTAGACGAGATGCCAGAGCAGGGCCAATTATATTGCATATCCACATCTGGAGCCTATCAAGAACCCCGAGGCAAAGAGAAGGGGCACCAGACCATATATGGCAGCAATACTCCATGCAAGGGCGAATTGTTGATTTGTAGATCTGGAGGATCGATTCCGGGGAGAAAAATTTCCTGGCGCGGCACAGGGAGCCAACTTTCCTTGCGGCGGACGAGGCAATTGACTCAATGTATATAATATAGAATTTTTGTACTCTCGATAAGTATTTGATATGAGTTTTGATTTTGATTTGAGTTTTTGTATTTTGTTTTGCTGTCCGTAAAGTCTCTTTACATTTAAAAAAATATTTTACAAAAGCAATTGATGAGATATCTTTATCAGATTTGTTCTATATACTCAGTAGCTATCAAAGTTTTTAATTCATATTACATTTGAGTATTTCAGGTATACTGTTGCTGAAAGAGGTACTGTTAAATGAACTGCTAAAAATGGCTACTCCTCAAGAAAATGCACAATGCCTGCCATGGTTCATTAAAACAAAATCGGATACGGTGTTTATTCGTTCCCCCACCAGGACGAGATATGACACAAGGTCTTTTTGAAGTGGTGACACGAGCGCGTGCACCCGAGCAAGGGACAAAAACTGCCCTCAGCCCCTACAACCGTCGGTTGCGCTGGCCTCGGTGCAATGGAAGGGCGCGGCCTCGAGAAGATCTTCCCCAGGGCTAGGCACCTCTCAGTATTATTTTCTCAGTTGCCCCTCTGTCCTTTGACAGAGAAGCCCCTGAGCGCACTCTGCCTAAAGACAGAAACGCAACTGAGAGATGATAAGCCTGCGTTGGAACCCCCCCCCAAATCGGATACGCAGACTCAGCAAAAGTACAGGTATAGAAGAGATCCACCGTCACGGCCGTCCATTCGAGGAAAGCAGAGAAAATTTATGAGGACAGAGAAGGTGTTGGATAAAGAGAGGAGGGGAACAACCGAGGAAAACATCGATAGTCTAAATCGAGCACGATCTTGATGTGCTTCGTGAAACTAATGCTGTCCACATAGAGGCGGATTAAATTAGTTCAAAAAATCTTCATTATCTACTCCTCATTTTGTAACAATTTCCACATGTTGGCCTGTTCATTCGCATTTGTAATAATTTTTAAGTTCTAAAGAGACTTTATGGAAATATTATGATAAATGGTGTGTAAAACTGACTACAATATCCAAACTTTATTATAGTAGTCTTACTAAGGTCATTGAAAATAGTTAATAGATTAGCCGAAAGCTCTCGGAGTCAAGAAACATATCGACAATTTCTACAGCCATTAATTTCTTCGAAAGAAATCACTTCTCCGCTAACAAATATAAATAAAACTAAAAAGAAAGCACCTGGTCTGTCTTGTTTAAAAATCATGTACTAAAGAAGAATTCTACCTAAATGAACAACTATATATATATATATATATATATATATATATATATATATATATATATATAACTTATTCAAAATATGGTTCCTTCGCTACATAGGAAGTACAATGTTTAAAAAACTGAACCTAAAATCTTCAAATTTAATGATATAATTAAATTAAAAGCATTAGTTCTGTTTCATCTTCAAGCGAATTGTAAAATTCGCTTGAAGATGAGACAAAACTAATGCCTTTAATTTAATTATATAAATAAATTTGAAATTTTTAGGTTCGGCTTTTGAAACATAGTAATTCCTGTGTAGCGAAGGAACCATATTTTGAATAAGTTAATTTTTAATATTTACGCTCTGTAAATTTACATTGGGCACTGTTTTGTAAAAATAAAAAATATAAATAAGAACACCGGATTATATATCTTATTATTCTTTCTTTATATATATATATATATATATATATATATAGTATTGTTAAAACATGGAATATTTTAATAATACGTCATTATGTTCACTAATTCTACGAAACTGACCATTTGTTTCTACCTACTCTGATAAAAAGTCGAAAGCATGGACCATATTTTTTCTGAAATATACTTTGGACACGTTCTTACGGAATTTCCTCCTAATCTGAAAAAGATTATTTGTAATTTGGAAAAAGATGATGAATAAAATTAATCGGCAGAAAATGTCTGTGGGCTTTAATAACAATTACATATATATACATATACACTACAGTTCAAAAGTTTGAGGTAATCCTTGTAAATTTTTAAATTGATCGGAAAAGTAATTATTTTGTACTTTAAATAAGAGAAAATTATTATACCTGGTTAAAAATGTGAGACATTATCCTTTTAGAAATTTTATTAGGGCAAAAAGAAAAAATATCCTTTTTTAGTCTTGATTACTGCAGCACAATCTTTTGACATTCGTTGCAAAATTTTCTCAAAGTATAAATTTGATAATTGATTTCATTCTTTTTTCAATAACTCGACGAGCTCATTTTCTTTTTTTTTTTTTCACTCTTCTGTCAAATTCATTCCATGCTAATTCTGGAGGTGGCTTTAAACTTTTGAACTGTAGATATATATAACAAAAATATACTTATTATGTATGCTATATGTATAGGTAAAAGTTTTCAGTATCAGTGATAGATTGTATGCAAATATGAAAGTGGATACTGAGGTCAACACCAAGTGACGATAGTCTGTTTTAACCATGGACGCAGTCTTCAAATCAAGTCGCCTCTTGAGGTCTCTAAATATTAAAAAAATCACAATCTCTTGTGAGACTCGAACAGACATTTTCGAACATGGTCCGAACATTAAGATCAAGGATGATCAGTCTGTCGCCACCTGATGTTGACCTGAGTGTCCACTTTTATATTCATTTTTACAAATGTTCTATACCCGATATCGATATGAAATACTGGCTGTAGGCTGAAAGGAAAATGATAGGGAAAATGTAGATATTTGCTTTTGAAAAGGCAGATTCAAAATGAGAAGCTGTGTGAAGACTTATGAAAATAAAAAATGAAATTCAGCAATAAAAAGTATTGATTAACGGACAAAAAAAAAATCGTTCTAGACAACAGATGTCTGAAAGAACGGCTCAGAAAAGACTGGATTAAATTTTCCCCAGGTGTTTAAAATTGCATTCCAAAAAAATAATTAAAATGACTAATATAACTTTTTTATATTTCCATACACGCACATATACGGGGAATGATAAACAAATGCATACAGGCATACTAAGTGAAGCTCTTCAATAATCACACTCGCCGGATATGGGTTGAACTACAGAACGCATGCGCGAACCATATGATACGCATTGAGCAAGCATAACAGCCTCCTTAGTTTTATTCAACTTGTGTCTTCACTTCGCTGTTATGTATCATTTGAAATAGACATCTGGCGTTTCTTAAAAATGGTCAGTTCTAAAACAGAGCAACGCTTCAATTTGCAAATTTGAGTAAAACTGATGCTGAATCATTTCGTATGATAAATGATTATGAAGAAGGAACTCATCTGCGCGTGTGGTCGAGTGGCCCAAAGAGATTTCCTGAAACTTTCCTGAGGCAGTCGAAGATGGTGACAATTTCAAAAGCTCAAGCACATCGAGAGCCGCCAAAATTGAAAAAAAATTAGAAAACTTCGTTAGAAATGATCGCTAACTCACCATAAAAATAATTGCAGAAATTGTCAAAGTAATCATTTTCTTCTTCGCAATGACAGAGAAATACGTGAAAGCACTCGAACGCAAACGTGTGGATAATGTCTGCACTCAATTCTTAAACTCAACCCAGATCTCACGTAGAACTCGTAGATAAGATCCATTGCTGAAGATGCTTGAAAAATGGGCGGTTCCGTGTATCTCACCATTAAGTATATGAGTCTTTCTGCTATTCTCTACCTTTATAAGAGCCGGAACAGGCCGAAAATGAAGTATTGCTGCCATGTATGGGTAGATGTCACCCAGTCTTCAGTTTCCGGTCTCGATAGATCCCAAAAGCGCCTACACGTCTTTGTAGTTGATGAATTATTTTCCAGCCTACAACGACTTTCTCACAAAGGCAACGTCACAAGCCGATCTCTGAACTATTGCTATTTTCATGGAAAGTGTTCAGACTAAATTCCTTAGTTCCGCCAGTTCTAATCTTCACGGCTAAGACCCGCCCTGCCACGTCCATTGTAACGAACCATCCTTATTCCACAAACTGCTATTATGTATAAAAGACTTCCAAGAGAATGTTTCCCCGATCACTACAATCTTAACCTGTTCAAGACTAGAGGCAACCGTCATTTTCTCCACATATCCATATAACATTTGCCTGTTATTCTGTAACCATCTACCTCGAGTTGGCCGTTTATAGCGTCGGAATAATTGTAAATATATATATATACGTTGGCTTGTCCATTGTCTTTAATCAAAATTGCATAAAGGTGTTAGTACCAAGTAAATGGTTAAGTAATAACAAAAACCATCTTTGCAGATATATTCTATATTAAACAGTAAGTACAGCAGAAGAGTATGACACGACTAGTGAGAGTGTATCGTATGAACCAGCGCTCAATCTATTCACTGTTCACTGTTCCCCAAAACCTTCTCTACTACTAATTTTATAGTAGGCGGAAGAGTCTAACATACGTTGTTAAGACACCACAACAAAAGGAAAAAAATTCCTGCTTAAACAATATTATATAATATATGTGTGAGTGCGTGTATGTGCATCCACGTATTATATATATATATATATATATATATATATATATATATATACACTGATGTGCCAAAAGTCAAGGAATAGATATATAATATCTTGTAGGACCTCCTCTAACTCGGCGAAGTGAAGTAACTAGACGTGTCATCGACCTCACAAGTCGTCAGAAGGCGTCTGTAAAAATATTGAGACGACTATCTACATTTGTTCGTGGATGGGTTGAAAACTTCATAGGCCGACTACGAACAAATGATGCTGGGGCTGTGAAATCTTGCATGGATTAATTTCAACTCCTCTTATTAATAACGGCATTGTTTATTTCCAGGTAAACTGATATCTGACTGTTCAAAGAACATCTTGTTGGTCAAAAAAGTCATCAACATCAGATATAATGCCATCCTCAATGCGATACTGGTTCCAGGCCCAGTGTTTTTCATGTTGGAGAACAGATGATCATCAAATCAAGAGAATAGTGGGAGTGATCAACCAGTTCCAAGCAACAGTTACGCACAACAGCCATTGAAACCAAAGACTTGTGTTCTGGATCAGTGTCCTGGATGAAACAAGATTCCTTTTGCCAGTTTACCTGTGTGTTTGGTCTTGATAGCCTTTAGAAACTGCCTCGGCAAGTGGGTATAGTACTCTCCATTGATAATGTGGTTCTTTTGAACATTGTCAATAAGCACAATGCCTTTTGCATCCCAAACGACTGAGACCATCACCTTCTCTGCAGATGAAATGGCCATGGCATTCTTTGGAGCACGTGAAGAGTAGTGATTCTGCCTGATGGATTGTTTCTTTTTCTCTGGCTCAAAGTGTTGAACCCAAAAGATTAAGAAACGTTCAAGAAAACCAGATGAATCTGCCTCAAACAATGTTACATTTTCCCGTGATGTTATCAGCCTGTGTACTTTTGACGATGTGTCTGAATACGTGGAACCCACCGACCAGAAACCTTTGTCACACCAAGTTCATTGTGCAGAATATTCTCAACTCTCTCACGAATTATGCTAAAAGCATTGGCTATTTGATTTATATTCAATCGCCATGGGATGAACAGGATCAATGTTTTCCTCGGTAGTGGCAATCAAAACTTGGGTCATATTCAAGACTCTCCATTCCCCTCTTAAATCCAGCTGCCCAAATTTTTCACTGTTGATAAAGCTGAAGCGTAATCTCCTAATATGGTGACCATGTCAGCATGATTGTCCTTTGGGACTAAACCCTCTTTCTGCAGGTATTTGATAACACTACGATGCCAAAATGGTGTCCATTTTCAAGTGAACTCGCTTCTTGTTATTTATTATTAGATATTATATTATTTATTATGATGGTTTTATTTGAACAATCAGTTACCTGGAAAGAAACAAGGCAGATGTTAATATTAAAGCATGTGATTTCTCAGCCCTCCTTCTCATCAGCATGTGAACATTTCAGCCCACCTTCGTTAACGCATGATTTGGCCCATGAATAAACCTCCCTGCAGTGGACAGCGCAGTGGCTGACTATGAATCCTTAATGATCATGACCGTAATTGTCTATGGTAGCAGAAAACCGACAATGGTTCAGATCCCATGCACATTCAATACAGCATCTAACAGCGATATATCCAGGTTATTATCTAAACATGTTTTCCCATAACCTTTGTCACTTCATCTCTCTCTCTCTCTCTCTCTCTCTATATATATATATATATATATATGTGTGTGTGTGTGTGTGTGTGTGTGTGTGTGTGTGTGCGTGCGTGCGTGCGTGTATCTTTGATAAAATAAAGAAGAAATAGGAAATGTATATCAATCTGACATGTTTCCCTTTTATAAATGCTTCATCAGAGAATGAGAGAAAATAGACAAAAAGAGGTATTTTCAATTTTGTTTGGTTCAGTTCTCATTGGTCAGTTACGTGTATTAAAACTGTAGATAATTCTATGCGCATGCAAGTTTGGGAAGATTCTTGAATGTCTAAATAGGATGGTAATGTGTAATGTGTGCAGTAATGGATAGCGTCTCGGATTGAGGAATCGGAGAGCAGAGTTCGAATTCCAGTCGCATCCATTACATTCACTTCTGTGCTAATACCCTTGGGAAAAGTATGAATCCTCTTCTCCCTCAGCTATGGGTAAATAGCAGACTGGTTTCTACAGCCTTGGATGTTAACTACAGAAGGAAATGGCAACCTACTGCGACAAAAAAATCTGCCTCGTCAGTCATCTATCGAAAGAAACATGATCGCATGGCACAACTAACTGAATGTGTATTCGTAAATGTGGATGTGTTTGTTGGAGATTTGTTCTTTATTTTAACATCTTGTCGGATCGTCGGATACCGATCCACATTTGCACATTTGATCTGCATTTAATATTTAACGCATATATATATATATATATATATATATATATATATGCGTTAAATATCAAATTCAAATCAATATATATATATACACACACACACACATATATATATGTGTGTGTGTGTGTGTGTGTGTGTGGAAATTTAGGCATATTTTCTCCGTTTTTTCTTTTAATAATTTTTTTAGTTTCTGAATTTGATCCAGGGTTATATTTAGAATTTAATATCCATAACTTATTTTTTAATTACATAATAAATTGGAGATTAGTTATCATATAAAATCTAATATTAATTGAAATGCATTAATAAATTCTATCTAGGACCAGTTGTCGCATTATTTAAATTATCATATCCTTGTGATGTGATTGGACATTACATCTTTCTAAAAATATTACCCACAATGGGGGTAATAGTTGGTTTTGAACTCTTTAAAACCTTTTTTATTTTACTTACAACGCCATCACTTGACAAGACACCAGAATTGTTGAAACAAAATGGCTATTTTTGTAGTTATGTTATAACATACTTATGTTATAATTTGTAAATAAATATTATTCGGTCTACTATGTATTGAGCACTTTTTAAAAATAGTTTTTTTGGTTAATGGAAGTTTATTCCATCTATACCAACCTTATATATATATATATATATATATATATATATATATATATATATATATATATATGTACAGACAGACAGAGAGAGAGAGAGAGAGAGAGAGACAGACAGACAGACAAAAATGCATGAAATCCGTGAATTCTATCTCAAAAGTCATATTTGAAATCTGGTAATGATTTAACTCCTTAAATGATAATACTCTTGTAAATATTTGCATGCTTTTATAAACACGTGACAGTATGATTTGATTTAGTTACGTAATTGATTCTACTAAACAGGGGCGCGTCTACAGATACATGCAATACTTTATGGATTTAGGAAAAGCAATAATGCTGCTGAAGGTGTCAAAGATGTTATTAAAGATTTAGAAAAGGACTTTCTTGTTCTGTTGAGATTAGCGATGACCTGAATATTACTGTGACTCTATGAACGAACAGTTTATTTATGTGCCATACGTGATACACATTTAAGCGATCATGTATCTTTCAATACATGACTGACAAGGCAGATTTTTCCCACAGTAGGTTGCCATTTCTTTCTGCGGTAGAAGAGTTGCCATCCAAGGCTATAAAACCCGGTCTGTTCTACTATTTACCTATAGGTGGGGGAGAAGAAGATTCATACCTTTCGTATTAGCACGTAAGTGAATGTCATGGGTTTTGACTGGAATTCGAACTCGTCTCTCCGATTCCTCAATCCGAACCGCTATCCGTGCTTTATCCTATGAACAATATGGATCTAATTTATCTGTTTTGATGTTTTTAGAACATAAAATTCTCTATCGTTCATTTTGTTTTGTTATTGTTTTTTTTTAATTAAAAGTAAGGTTCACCCTTTCCAAGGCCCTAGAGCCACTCGAGGTAGAAGGATATGTTAAGAGGTAGGATAGGAGGGAATGATAACGGTTAACTCTAGATTTGAACAGGTTAAGATTCCAGTGATCAAGGAAATATCCTTTTGAGAGTCTATTCCACATGGCAGTGATTTTTTCTTCTATCTGTCACACAAGTTGTCCGCATTTTTATTATATCTGTTTATAATTTAACACAAAACATAAAACTTGAAAACTCAAGCCATGTTCTTAAATGTACTCCTCAGATAAAAAAAAACAATAACTTTTATATGGATGACAAGCATGGCTCCAACCTGTTCAGAATTCAAAGCTATTTGGTCTATAAAATTTCTGAAATGATAAAGTCATGATAATATGCAAATTATCTAAGTAGGAATTGTTCTAGTTCGTAAACGGAGTGTAAAGTTCCTTGAACATTAGCTTGTTTTGAACACCAAAATCATGGCTAAAATTCTTGCTGGAATCAAGATGAAGGTTTTGATTTTAAAGGGTAGCAGGACCCAGCAAGAAATAGCCATAAGCCAAGGAAGTTCCAGAAACAGTCTTCAAACCATCGAAAAGCCTTTTCCTCCTACTGGAACTATTTTAAATGCAAAGAACCCCCCCG
Organism: Acanthosepion pharaonis; assembly: GCA_903632075.3. NCBI lineage: Eukaryota > Metazoa > Mollusca > Cephalopoda > Sepiida > Sepiidae > Acanthosepion > Acanthosepion pharaonis. Next base: position 6,326,913 of record CAHIKZ030004391.1, on the reverse strand, counting down.
CCGCCCAAAAAATACTAAAAACTAAACAACAAAGATGGAAGAATGATTGTGAGTGTCATGATAGTAGGTGTCATCAGCATTAACTTCGACTTAGTCTCTTCAGGGATTATCCACACTTTGCTGTACTATATATATATATATATATATATATATATGTGTGTGTGTGTGTGTGTGTGTGTGTGTGTGTGTGTGAAGAAATATACTCTTAAAGTGTGCTATATTTATGGGATAAAGTGCTCAATATCAGAGATAGAGTGTGTGTAAATATAAAAGTGAAAATCGAAGTCAACACTTAGAGGTGACAGTCTGTTTCTATATATATATATATATATATATATATATATATATATATATATATATAGTACAATGAATCATTCATACAAAAAGTAGATTAGTAGAGTTAATGATATAAAATGGCGAAATCCCTTCACAAACAAAATTTTAAAGGTTCATTAACCTACAAATCACTCGATGAATGTCATGATCCCTGTTTTAAAAAATTAAAAGCTGTATAAGTTCTTCCTTTAATACGCTAGTACTTTCTACTGTACATTCAATCATCAATATAATATATCAATATAAATTGAACTACGCCACATACTTGATATATATATATATATATATATATATATATATATATATATATATATATATAGAGAGAGAGAGAGAGAGAGAGTTAAATTTCCAGATGAATTCTGTGGACAAGACAAATTGGTATAAAATGACAATTGGAAAAAAATCATACATTTTGCCGACGCGTTTCGTCTTCCGACTTTTTCAAGGCAAAAATGAAATCGAAATGTTTTTGTTGTTATAGTTACATTAAAAAATCCAAATTTTATAAGATAGACGCTTCTATCTAAGCCCTTTTCTGGTTAATGTAAATTTCCTTTATACTAACTATAAAAACAAAGATATTTCGATTTCATTTTTGCTTTGAAAAAGTCGGAATACGAAACGCGTCGGCAAAATCTAAGATTTTTTCCAATTGTCATTTTATACCTTATATATATATATATATATATATATATATATATATATATATATATCCTCTTTTACTTGTATTCTTTCTATTTTTATTAGCTCTCGTCACGTTACTTCTTTAATTCTCTTTTTCATTACAGTAGGCAATTCAAAATGGAAAGCCAGACAAGAGAGGAACAGTCTTAACATTGAGGTTTCATTTTATACAATGTACAGCGCATTCTGACAGTAAAACCTGAATAGTTGTATCGCTGCATAAGACATTTTTCACATGGAACATTGGAAAGAAGACGGAAATTTTCAAAAGATGATCTGACATGGGATGCAGTCAAGTTACAAAAAGTAATTGTTAGTGATGAATAAGGTTATACTCTAATGCAAGAGATTGTGAAAGAAATCCACTGGGAGAAAGAAACAGTGTTAAAGCGTTGATAAGCCGTAGAAGATGAAAACAATCAGTTAACCAATTATACATGTGGCCTTGTATAATAAGTAAGATTTACGTTTACTTAGCAAGCAACTAAAAAGATTTTGCCTTCAGTGGAGTCTACTTTTTATAAAATAAGATGAAGTTATGCGAGGATTATAGACCAGTGTTTCTCATCGTCATTCAAAATCCATTTTCCTTTATGACAGAGAAATCTCCATTTTTTTCTCTCTAAGTAACATAAATTTTAATGTACATATCCCACAAAATGTGAACGCATTATGTTTCAGCAAATGTAAAGCTTTTATATGTGAAAACCTTCATTATTTTATTCATTTATAAGTGCAAGTTATATTTTTGGTCTATATTTTTTCTCAGTCTAGAAAAAATAAAGTGATGAGGTGAGAGCCAAGAATAAAGAAAGAAGACATTAGATTAAAGGAGACGGAAAAAAAAGCCATTAGATTGAGAGAGAGGGAAAAGAAAAAAGCTATTTCATTGAGAGAGAGAGGGAAAGAAAAAGCCATTAGATCGAGATAGAGGGAAAAAAAAGAACCATTGGAGAGAGAGAGAGAAAGAGAGGGAAAAGAAGGAAGCCATAAGATCGAGAGAGAGAATGAGGGCAAAGAAACAGCCATTACATTGAGAGAGAGGGAAAAGAAAAAGCCATTAGATCGAGAGAGAGGGGAAAGAAAAAACCATTAGATCGAGATAGAGAGAGAGAGAGAGAGAGAGAAATGAAAGAAGCCATTAGATTGAGGGAGAGGAAAAAGAAGAAAGCCACTAGATCGAGAGTGAGAGAGAAAAGAAAAAAGCCATTGGGTCGAGAGAGAGAGAGAGAGAGAGGGAAAACAAAGAAACCATTAGATCGAGAAAGAGGGAAAGGAAAACGACCATTGAGTCGAGAGAGAGAGGGAAAAGAAAGAAGTTATTAGATCGAGAGAGAGAGGGAAACATTAAAGCCATTAGATTCAGAGAGAGCAAAGAAATTAAGATTAAGGGGAAAAAAAGAAGCCATAAAATTTGAGCGAGAAGAAAAAGAAAGAAAGAATTAGATAGCGGAAAAATCCCAAATGAAGCCATTGGAAAGAAAAAGAAAGAAAAGAAAGGCACAATTGAGAGAGAGGGTAGGATGGGGGAGGGAGAGAGAGAGAAAATGAAAGTAAGCAGTTTTTTCTCTTCTCTCCCACTCTTTGCACAAAGTAGAATTATTACTAAACTATAACAAAGTATATGTCTATCTCGGGTAGGAACAAAAATTCTGGTGGGAAATCAACATGAGGCAAAAAATAAACTTATAAAAAAAAATCTTTGTGGCGTCATTAAGAAAAAACTCTGGAGAAAATTCTAATATAAAAATTATTTCTGTACAGTCTATATAACTGGAAATATTGTGAAAAGTGATAGTGTGAAAAGTTGATCCTCTGTAGACAAAAATATTGATAATAATTTACATTAGAAGATTTACTAGAAAAAATATTTTAAAAATCTTTTAAAAATTTAGTAATTGATTCGACAAAAATTTAATGCCCAATTAAAAAAAGGAAAAATGTTTTCAAAACATCGTTCTTTTTTCAATTAATGGGCAATCATGATTCTCCACAACTTCCTATCCTTATATGCTCTAAGCATTGTTTGTCCCCCTACTACACTTTTTAACCCTGTTTCGACCATCCATTTAAACAAGTAGAATTCTTGCTGTTTCCTCTGCGCCTGTTCAATATCTCCTGTGAGTGTTACATTCTCCAAGCCATCTTTCCTTGTTACGTGTTTCAGAAATTTCACCTGACTCTTTCTGATTTGAAATATAAGTGTCTTTTTGTTTCCATTTTCCTTAAAATTTCCTTGTTTCTTAAATGTTCCGTCCGTAATATGCTCAGAATTCCATTATGTTGTCTCAAGTTTCCGATTCATTTGTAAGAAAATTGTTCAGCATTCATTGCCACTCAGCACTCTTTTCTTTGTTTCTAACGACATTTTCCTGTTTCTTAATACTTTGCTTAGCTTTGAAATATATATATATATATATTTGTTGTTGTTATTTCTGTGTCAGATTTCACATCATCTGTCACAATACTTCCCAAATAGGGTAACTTTTACATCTCCTTGATTCCGGTGTCTGCAGTTGATGAATTGCATCTGGAGCTGCAATTCAATACGTGTCAGATTGATTATAAATCGTTTTAAAAAATCACACTGAACATCAAATGAGACCTATTTTTACATATTCATATTTTTGAAACTTATAAATTCATTTTTATACTCGCCTTTTAATTCAATTTTTCAAAATGGTTCTATTTTTTACTTTTATTTATACTATGAAAAGTAGAAAAAACAGTATATAACAATAAAATTAATAACTAAATTGTTATAATGTTTCTGTCTATATTTCTGAGATGAGGTATTATGTACATTATTTACATTATTCGGACTATTGTCCTCATCTTTGTCGCCATATTTATTACAACGTTCCGGCCGTTGTACGCTCCGGACTTCTTCAGGTGGTTGGAATGTCGAACTTATCCCTTTATTTCCTCAAGGACACATGGCACAGTGGATAAAGGCGTTGGTTAGATCCAGTGACAGGACCCAAAGAGTGTGAGTTCAATACCCGGTTAAGGCAGTGGAGGAATTTCAGAGGGAAATTAACAGGAGATAACTGATAACTGACATCCATTAAACATGGCACGGTGAACTAGAACAGTCTATCCCAGTGAGCGAAATAAAGGGTTCAGTTCGACATGCTACCACCTGGTAGCTGGTAGCTGTTAGGGTCCCAGCTATGGGCATATAGTTAACCCCAAACTGGTATCAAAACGCTATGAAAGTATAAAAATAGGTTTTAATACCAGCAATACATTTTGTAAAAAATATTATCAACAATATATTATTACCAGCAATACATTTGCATCAAATTCAATGGCCTTTTTCATCCGTATCTTGACTTTAAGCTGCTGCTTAAAGAGCAAGATCTGTTGGAAGAGGTAAACCTCGTACCCATGAAATTTATTCCGTCGCGTCGTCCATGACTCGCATAAAACCTATTAAGCAAAAGAAAACAGTGTTCAGCCTTCGCCAATGGCAGTTCCATTTGCTACAAACAGAACTGGCTTTGAAGGTGAAGAACACTCCGTGCAGCATGCGAACAATGAAGTCCTCAATTAACCAGCGTACAATGGTCTCCACAGCCTCACCACAGCAAAAGCACTGTTGCCAGTCCTACTGAACGAAGCCAGAAGGAAGGCCAGAGGGTAAGTAATGTCTCATCATTAGTGAAGCATTTCAACCCGGACGCCCAAGGCCATAAGGAGAGAAATTCCTGCTTCATAAGACCGAGCATGTCTATAAAACTATCTAGACCACGCGACGTACCTGAGGAGGCCTTGACGCCCCACAAGAGAGAGAGATAGATAGATAGAGAGAGAGAGAGTGAGAGAGAGAGAGAGAGGGAGGGAGGGAGAGATCAAGACCCCATACTAACTTATGTAATATAGCGAACTGTAGTGGAAGCATGGAGAGTCTGTAAAGAAGAATCATGCAATCGAAGACATTCTTTTTAACCTAGCCCTAACAATCAGAGTGTGATCCTTCTTGAAAGGCAAGGAGGCCATCTCTGCCGTACTGCTATTTTCCCGATTTGATAGAGCGATCTACTCTAGCTTCACATAAAGTACACGGTTACTAATCTATCTTTGTTAAGTCGTCGACTAAAATCAAACGACTAGATCTAACATGAGATTTCAGAATATCCTTCTTATTCCAGACCACAGCCCCATCAACCCTCACTAATATTAGTGGCAGCTGATCCTAGAAATCTTTTTCACCAAATAATGAGTTCAATTCCCAGCCACCAGACAACCTAACTTAGGCTGATCTAAGTTTACACGAACCCGAAAAAGCCTATGAACCGTGTAAACTATAGAATGGAAACACACCACCAAACGCCAACGGCCGCAACCAACCCAAGTCGACACTATGTCCTGAGAGTGCTCATTTTGATACATGATCAAACTTTCCGATGAAGTAGCGAAACAGTTTCACGTCCCGATCTTTCCCTTGTATGGTCAATATCGAAGTCTAGGACGGCACTCAAATCCCCAGCTAAAATTACCCAGCGAGATATTATCAAAAACAACTCGATCTGCTGAAACAAATCAGGTAACTCTGTAGAGATGTTGGGCACATAAACCCTAATGAGCCGAAAAGCCTTATTCTGTAACGTCCAGCATGAAAAGTATGTCTGACGGATCTGCGAAGGCAAGAACAAATCCAAAGACTTTCTCACCGGCCAGGAAATACCTCTCGAGCACCCATCAAAATACGCTGAGTAGCGGTGAATCCTCTTCGATAGAATTCTCTCATTGTTATCGACTATAAAAAAAAGGGTCTGCACACAACAAACATCCATCCCGATGTACGGGAGATCGCAAACGAGCGTCGACCTGTGAAACTTCGAACTCAGGCCTCCGGGAATTCAAACTAGCTAACCAGAGTTCCATTGTCAGTTCGATTAGGTTTGACCCTCTGGATTGAATATGGCCAAAGTAAGGAGACTGATGGTCAGTGCCACTGAGACTTGGTCAATCTCAGTCTTGATGGTGCCTTCAAAAGACAGTCTGCCAATGTCACCGACAAACGTTAATTTTAAGGCCCTATACAGGGAAGGGTGAACAAAAACATCTGAAGTTTCTTAGATTGCACGTTTGCGCAAATACTCTTTCCGCTTATTCCCGGGGGTACGTGGCATACATCCTCCCCAGGAAGATATGGCGGTTTGATTTTCTTTCTTTTTTTCCTTTAATGAAACAGTTTCGGGACTTTCATTTCTTTTTGTAGCTTCATTCTTTTGGTGGGTGGGGGTGATTGTGAAGTCTGGGTGTATGATTTGGACTTGTTTCAAATAGTGATAGCAATGGTGTATTTTGCATAGATTTTTTATGCCTTGATGAGTTTCTAACTGATTTGGGCGAAAGGGGAGGGAAAGTTGTTTTCCTACCAGCTAGAGAAGATGGTGCAAAGGATGAGGATTCATTTTTTGCATGGCTTGTAATTCCTTCTTGAGTTTTACCAGCTTCTCTTTTTTTTCTCAAATGACGGCTCGTAACGTTATAGAAGTTGGTTCATTGAAATAGTGGCCGTGATGTCGCCCATAAAACTGGTGTTGGGAGTCAGATTCTATGTACCATTCCCTTTTTTTGGGGGGGGTTTCCGGGTACTGAGGCCCCCTTGTCTGACGCTTCCCTCTGTCCTTAACAATGACAATACATTCTCCGCTGTTCGCCAATACAACGCAAGTGGTGAGAAATGTTGTGTCGGGAAATGAGGGAACGGAGACTAACCGCGCGTTTAAGCCCAGCGGCCCGTGGCGCTGGAACGCCCATTACAGGCGAGGCGGATTTAACAAACTCGGCTAGAGGTGGATGTTAGTTGAGTAGGGCCAGAACTCCAGAGGTCTTTTTTCCTGGGCAGGAAGAGGAGAGGTGGCCAGTTTCAACGCACGGCCCATCACCATGACCGATATTTTCTGGCTCGCTGCATCAAGACATTTGAAATGGGATGGAGAGGAAGTCCTGACGATCTAGCCTAATATCATATCTAATTCAGCTTTTTATATAATATGACTTAAAGTAAAGTATTTCCAAAACTATAAACCTTCCTGGAGCGGAGCCACAAACTTAAACATGCTCTGTTTACTAGCAGCGGCATGAGCCTTTCCGCTCTTGACTAGTATGTCATTGCTATACAAACAAAATCGGACGAGTGATTAATGTAAACAATATGTGGCGCCAGTATGTGAGGGATGCATGGTGAATGTGTTGTAATATGAGAATGACTTTTTTTCTTAGACATTTCATTCCAATATTTGGGTACGTCTTCCAAGCCGCAGCGTCTTGCAAGCCAGAAAATGTGGAATTCAACATCTCTCCGTACTGTTCTAGGTAAACCGCTAAGTGCTCACCTAAGACATTAGACGGGACCTAAAATACTCTCAATTGTGTCCGTCGTTTGCCTTCTTATTAGTCCAGATTATTAGATCTTTCGCGATCAATTCGCGGCTCACAACGGCCACAGAATCTTCAGGTGACGGCAGCAGTATATCCCGCAAGAAACCGCAATGTTGATGATACTTTTTAGTGGGTACTTCCAGCACGAGTACGATTTCCGACCACTGCATTGTCATGACTTTACATTTTCAGTTGTCTTTGTTCTTCTTGATTATGCCCATTTTCTTCATCATAGTATTGTCTTGATTTGGCTATTTTTGTGCAAAATAGCGTTGTCTTGATTATAGCCATTTTGGCCATAATATTGTTATCTATCTTGACTATGGCCATTCTTGACCACCATACTTTTACCCTGATTATGGCCATTCTTGGCTACCATACTGTTTTCATGACTATAGCCATTCTTAGCTACCGTAGTTTGATCTCCAACCTTTGCGAACTGAGTTTTTTTTTGTTTTTGTTTTTTTATCAGGAGGCTCGGCCTTCAATGCTCCCCCGAATAGATTCTTTTCCACGTATGAACTTTTGCCAGCCATGATGGCTTTTTCTTAACTCAAAAGTTGTCTTTTTTTTTTTTTGCTAAGCTCAAAAGTTTATTTTTTCCTTTGTATATAAAAAAGAACCGAAAAAAGTAACCAAACAAAATGTACTTTAGCAGTTAATATTTTAACAATAAAAATATGCCAATGAATTAACGGAAAAAAATTTTAAAAATGAAAATAAAATAGAAACTGAAAATTTGATTTAAAATAAAGAATAAACCAAAAATTAAAGAGACCGCTGTAAAATTACACAAAAAATTGAAACAACGATTATAACAAAAAAGAAACTAAAATTTAAAAAATTGGAACTGGGACCAAAAAGTTACGATAAAACATAAAACCTTGAAGATATAGCAAAAGTTTTTGATAAAGAAAAAAATATTCTATAAAGTAAAAAAAATTAACCTGGTGTAACAAATTTTACATTAGAAAAAATTAAAATTCGCCTTGCAGCCGAGAAAAAAATCAGAAGCGTACAAAAAGATCACAATGTAAATCAAACAAATAAAAATAAAGTCTTAATTTAAAATTATTCCTTCAACGGTTTTTTGGTCGATCCACATTCCTGCACACAATACCACATCTGTAATCGTTCACAATGAGGTTGAGTAAATCAAATACTACTCAAATCCTACTCTAATATGGCTACTTGCTATACTTATAAGTAGAAGTTCCTTCCCACAGTAGTTAGGAAGAGCAGGAAGTACGCTGATTTCTATTCTACAACACAAATGATATATCTATAAAATTTTAAATATGATGTTACAATACTAATGCTGAGACTGTTCCCCAATAAGGATTAAGAAGTTACTGATGAGACAGGAGAATCTGTTTCAATGGTAACTACATTACTACTTACATAGTAATGATTGCAATTTAAGTAAACTGTTTTCTTTCTAGTGTAATAAATGTTCTGCATTTGTAAATGTTATCTACATTACTTTTACAGTTCCGAAATAAATAAGAAGTGTTCCATTTTATTAAACTGAGTGTAAAGTGCCTTGAACATTAGCTTTGCTTTTTTTCACCAATATCATAGATAATATTTCTTGATGAAACAAAGATGAGGGTTTTGATTTTAATCGGGAAGATAAGTCGACAAGAGATAGCCAGGCGCCAGGGAATTTCTTCCTACTCGAACAATTATAAGCGTAAAGAAAAACCGGAAGAAACCAAAAATTGAACAATAAATATGGAAGAAAAGATTGCAAGTGTCTTGATAGCTGTCATAAGTATTAATTTCCCTCGCTTAAAACACTTCCGGAATTATCCACCTTTTGCTGTAATATATATATATATATATATATATATATATATATATATATATATATATTTTTTTACTTGTATTCTCTCTATTTTATTTGCTCTCATACTCTGATTATTAAAGTCTTAATCGCAGTGCTTTTTTTTAATTCTGTTTCTTATTACAGTAGACAATTCAAAATGAAAAGCCGGAAAAGAGAGGAAGATTCTTAACATTGTGTTATATTCCGTGCTAATGGGAATATATACTTGACAAAAGTAAAGGTTTACTGTAAAACCAGTACAATAAAAAATAAGGTAACAGTTATGCGCACGATCGTCGCAAGTCAATCCAGCAGTGAGGTCTGTAGTTCTCACGTAAGTCTGAGTCGTACTCGACAGATCCCAGATGGTGAAAAGGCAGTGTACCATGAATTTAATTTTATTGGGTGAATGGTATTTGAATATTACACTATGTGTCTTTCCCAATCTTTGTAGGGATGGAATTCATTGTAATGTACCTTCTGAATTTGGCGGTCCTAAGAAAAATCAATCTGTTTTTAGCTCAACTTCTTGTAGCCCACCATCTGCGATGGTAGATATACCTCCATTATCTTCGAAACTAGGCCCTAATCTATTTCTATGGAATCTAGGTGATTTGGAACACCCGATAAACACCTTATTAAAACTGAGGTTAATAAAATGCTAAGAGATGGAATTATTGAGGCAAGCACGTCACCTTGGCGAGCTCAAATGTTAATTGTTGATAACGAACGTCATAAAAAGAGATTAGTTGTGGATTAGAGTAAAACTATTAATTGATTCAATCGACTCGACGCTTAACCCCTACTGCGAATGAAAGACCTGGCTTCGGACATCTGTAAATATATAATTTATTCTTTCTTTGAATTTGAAGAGCGCATATCACCAAGTACCCATTCGAGGGGAAAACAAACTATAATGCCTTCGAAGGCAATGGCAAATTATAGCAGTTTTGTCATATTCCATCTGGAGATCACAAAACGGGTATATTGCCGATAACACATAATGGACAACATTAATGCGAGGAATAACTTGCATATAGCTAATGCTTATGTAGAGAATATAGTTGTAGCTGATAAGACTGAATTTTCAAAATTTCTTCATGTCGCCAAGTTACACAATTTTACTTTCAACGAAAAAGTCCTCCATACCAACCACTTCTATTAATTTTCTTGGCTACATCACTTTTCATGGCACACTTAAACCCGATGATGACCAACTACGCTAAGTTAAAGAATTACCTCTGTTTACAGATAAAACTGCCCTTCGCAGGATCCTTGGTTTGTTTTCTAAGTTTTCGGATAAAATGAAACCATTAATTATGGATGACTATTTTCCCTTTAAATCACCGATCTGTGGAAGCATTCTGAAAACTTAAAGAAGAAATCAAAAGTGCCTTACATCACGTTATGGAAGAAAATGTCCCCTTTGTAGTTGAGACAGACGCTTCTGTTATGTCAATTGCCGCTTCTTTGTCCAGTGCATTTCTTCTCATGTTCAATAATACCAACTGAGCAAAAGTAGGCTTCAGTATAAAAGGAAGCGTCAGCTATTATAGAAGCTGTAAAAAGATGGTCTCACTACTTATCTGGTCAATACTTAACCATCGTTACAAACCAACAGATGGTGAACTTCATGTTTAATATTAAGAAACCTGGAAAAATTAAAAACAAACAGATCCAGAGATGGAGAATGGAACTGAGGAACTATAATTATGAAATTACTTATAAACCAGGGAAGGATGATATACCCTCTGATACACTCTCACGGGCTCATTGTGATGCTATACTACGCAAAGAAAAAACTTCACGATCATCTTTGTCATTCTATCACCAGATTAGCCCACTTTGTCAAAGTCATGAATCTACCCTGCTCTATGGAAGATGTAAAAAAAGTATGCACTGCCCGATTTGAGCAAGATGGAAACCACATTTCTAGAAACCTGAAAAAGTTTGCCTGATAAAAGCTACACAACCAATGGAAAGAATCAGCATAGATTTTAATTGACTTCTTCCTTCTAACTCACAGAAGCATTATATATTAATGGTAATAGACGAGTTCTCTTAGTTACCTTTTGTTTTTTATTTGATCCAGTATGACAACTAGTGTAGTAATTAAATGCTTAACTCAGATTTTCACCATGTTTGGGACTCCTTCCTATATCCACTCCAACTGGGGTTCCTCATTTCTATCTAATGAACTATGTGAGCTATCAGCCAACAACCCCTTACAACACCCAAGGGAATAGTCAGTGTGAACAATACAATAGAATTATCTGGAAGTACATCACGCTGGCCTTGGCTTCAAAAAATCTATGAGAATCTCAGTGGAAAGTTGTTTTATCTGCAGTACTGTATGCCATAAGATCTCTACTCTGTACTGCAAACAAACATTACACCCAATGAAAGAATATTTTTTATATCAATATTGGTCACCTCGTGGTCATTCCTTGCCCACTTGGCTAGCAGCCCTGGTATGGTTCTCATGCATCATAATGTCCATGGTAATAAATAGGCACATTTAGTCAATGAGATTCAGCAGTTAGAAGCCAATCCCCAATAAGTCCATGTAAGATCTAATGATGGACATGAGTCTACTGAGTCTGTGCATGATTTTGACTCCAGTTTGGAATAAATACACTCATGGAGAACAAAAAATTAGAGAACAAGATACTCTCGTGGAAAAGAGTACCACAGAACTGGAGGAACCTGAGTGTGACATCCATTCTAAACCATTGAGTAACCCTGAAATAAATTTGCCAGTGCCCTCCAACTTTTGAGATCAACATCAAGATTCATTGACGCTAAGACATTCTTCGAGGGATCGAAGAAAACCTGTATGATAATCAGAACATAAGAATAAAAAAAATTATAAAAAAATGGAGGGGGAGAATGTCATAGGCATTAACTTCCCTCGATTTGGACTATCCAAAATTATCCACCGTTTTCTGTACATACATATATATATATATATATATATATATATTGTTGTGTATGATACACCTAATTTACATAAGTGGAGTACCGACCATATAAATATGGGTTGGTACCGGAAGACGACGGAAGATTAAGAGATCGAATCCAGAGACTCTGCCCGACTGCGACTTAGTCAACCCATTCTGCAGGAACAGTCTTCCCAAGAATATACCAAAACTACCTGTAAATATTGTGTACCTTTTTTCATTGTTTCAATACATTTTGTTACGTACATTTTGTGTTGTATTATTATTATTCCATGCTTATTCAAGCTTCAACAATGGCGACGAGGTATAAAGAACTTTACGTTTCGGAAAAAAAAAAGAATTAATAATTGATAGCCTTCAATAATTGGGACAAGTGGAAGAACCCAGGCTGAAAAAAAAAAATCATTAATTAAAAGTCGAACATCTAATGGAACGGAAAAGTATTCTGAAGTTTGGACATTTAAAACTAGTTAAAGACGACTAAAAGCTTAAAGGAACGTTCACTCAGAAAAATCTGGAAGGTGGCGTAAACAAATAACGGCGAAAAAAAAAAAAAAATGCTGGCCGACTAAAAAAAAAAAAAAAAAAAAATGCTGGCCGACTAAAAAAAAAAAAAAAAGCTGGCCGACTAAAAAAAACATGCATGGAATTAAAAGGAGCACAAATACCACGTGTCGACTTTGAAAGGTAAGCGAACTTGTAAAAAAAAAATTTGTTTATTTTTTTTTGTTTGGTTGCTCAACAATATTTTATAAAGCAAGACATAAAATTAAAAAAAAGCGTAAGTTGTTTCAATTTTTTTTGTCTGCTTATAGTATATTCGTGGATAAACAATTTAAAAGTATATTCTTTGTTGCATGAACACTATCAGCTAAAAATGGAGGAATTATCCAAAGTCATAGCTGAATTGTTTAAAGCCCAGCAGTTGAGTCAAGCTGAATTATTCAAATCCCAGCAGTTGAGTCTGCAACAACAAAGTGAACAGGTTGCCTTATTAAAGAGAACAACAATTAACACAGCAGAATTATCAAGAAAGGCAAGAGGAGTTGAGTCAGCAACGTCAAAGGAACAGGAAGAAATGTATGTCAAGGTTTTGGAAATTCAAAAAGTTAACATTGGAGAAATTAAACAACAATCAGGCAAATGAAAGTAACTCTTCATATTCTAATAACATCATATTTAATTCGTTGGAAACTTTCAACTATGTGCCAGACGAAGGAAAAACGTTTGAAGCGTACTTTAAACGATATGAAGATATTTTCCACACAGACTGTGAAAACTGGTCGAATTCAAGAAAAGTCAGTCTATTACTAAGAAAGCTAGGTACAGCAGAACATAGCAAATTTGTAGATTTTATTCTACCGAGAAGAACAAATGAATTGGAATTCTCGGAAACAGTGAAATTACTAAAGGAGTTGTTTGGAGCAAATATGTCGCTTTGGCATAAGCGATGGTTATGCATGAATGTCGCTAAATCCGACGATCAGGATTACTTAACTTATGCATCTATAGTGAATAGACATTGTGACAATTTCAGATTGGCAGAGATTACGGTTGAAGAATTCAAGTGTTTAATTTTTTGCTCAAGGTCAGGTATCCAGTAAAAGTGCCGAAAATAAGACGTAGAGTTTTGTCTAAACTCGAATCTGAACAAAACCTTACCCTGCAAAAAAGTTAGCAGAGGAGTGTCAGCGGGCCGTAAGTTTAAAGAAAGAGTCTCAAAAAATTGAAGAAGCTGGTATTGCTTATATTAAAAAAGTGAAGAAACAGTCAAATTACCCATCAGAAAAAAATTGGATTAAAAATTCGGCGTATTTTAAAAATAGAAAAAAAAATTAAATGAAAAGAATGAGGAAGGAAAAAATGGTTCCGCCATTTAATTGTAGACAATGCAACGAAAGACATTGGGAGGTAAATTGCCCATATAGAAATAAAAAATGTTTCGTGTGCCACAAGAATGGTCACAAAGGGTCGTGTTGTAAAACGAAAAAAGTCAATAGCCGAATTAGTCAAACAAATTCAAATATCAAATCAGATAGAGATTTGAGGAAGTATGTGACGACTGAAATATTTAAAAAGAATATCAAATTTCAACTCGATTCGGGTTCAGATTTAACAATAATGAACTATAAAACATGGAAAATTTTAAAAAGGCCTACAATAATGAAGTCAACGAAACGCGCTCGAACAGTGACTGGAAAGGAAATTAAATTCGAAGGCGAGGTTGTACTTCCCATGAAATTGAACGGGATAGTTAAAAAAATAAGTTTTCATTCTGAAAAATGGAGAAAACTTGATGGGTACAGATTTTATTGAAACATTCGAATTGTGGGATAAAACGTTAAACTCTTTCTGCAGAAAAGTAGAAAGTAATACGCAAACAAGACAGGACATTAATGAGGAATTAAAAAAAAAGTTTCCGGAAACTTTCACACCTGGTCTTGGAAGATGTAACAAGTTTGAAGCCAAATTCAAATTAAAGGAAAATACTATGCCAATTTTTAAAAAGAAACGTAATGTGCCTTTCGCAAGTGTAGAGAAAATTAACGAAGAACTTGATAGGTTGGAAAAAATGGGAATTATTTCGAAAGTAGAATCTAATTCATGGGCTGCGCCGATTGTGTGCATAAAAAAAAAATCAAACCAAGTCAGAGTCTGCGTTGATTTTTCGACAGGGTTGAACTCGGTAATTAAGGACTACCATTACCCGTTACCGAGTCCGGAGGAGATTTTTAACAAGCTAAATGGTGGAGTTATATTTTCAAAAATTGACTTATCAGATGCCTATCTCCAAATTCCCATCGAAGAGGAATGTTCGAAGTTACTAGGGATAAACACGCATAGAGGGTTATTCAAGTACAACAGGCTTCCTTTTGGTATTAAAGTGGCACCTGCCATTTTTCAACAAGCTATGGACGTCATGCTGAATGATTTAGACTTTGCGTGCGCTTACTTAGACGACATCATAGTAAGGAGCGAATCGGTCGACGAACATCGAGAGCATCTCAATCAAGTATTTAAAAAATTCAGGACTTTGGATTTAAAGTCAAAGAGTCAAAGTGCGAATTTGGTTTGGAGGAAATTAAGTATTTAGGGCACATAATCAACAAAAATGGCAGATGTCCAGATCCGGAAAGGTCCATTGCGATTAGAGACATGCCGACGCCCACTAATGTGGCGATGCTACAAAGTTTTCTAGGGCTTGCAAATTATTATCAAGCGTTCATTAAAGGAATGTACAATTTAAGAGCTCCGTTGAATGAACTGCTAAAAAAGACAAGGCATGGGAATGGACGGTAGAATGTCAGAAAGCCTTTGATGAAATAAAGAAAATGCTTACGTCCGACCTCTTTTAACCCATTACAATCCAAAACTGGATATTGTAGTGGCAAGTGACGCTAGTTCATACGGGATAGGAGCGTGTATTCAACACATAATGCCAGATGGTTCTAAAAACCAATTGCACACTTCGAGAACTTTGCTCCCAGGAGAAAGAAGTTACTCTCAGATAGAAAAAGAGGCACTGAGTATCATTTTTTTTGCCATACAAAAATTTCACAGGTACATCCACGGCAGACATTTTATCCTTGAAACGGATCATAAACCACTGATCACCATTTTGGTTCAAAGAAAGGGTTACCCGTTTATACAGCAAATCGTCTGTTAAGATGGGGAACCATTCTTCTCAATTATGATTTTCACAAAGCACCTATCATCCAAAAAGATAATTCATGCGGATAGTCTATCAAGACTAGTACCGAGGCAAGAAGAAAGATTCGAAGAATCAATTATTGCAAATATCAGAGCAGATTATGAGGTGAAAAGCATGGTAAACAACATTGTAAGAGAGCTACCGGTTACGCTAAATGAAATTAAAAAAGAAGCTGAAAGCGATGATTTCATTTTAGAAATTAAAAAACAAAATGGTAGCGAATGACCAAAAAGTGCAGGAGATTTATTCAATAGGTGACGGAGTTTTATTATATGGTGAGAGAGTAGTAATACCAAAAAGTTGCAGAAAAGAATACTTCAGGACTTTCATATGGGTCACCTGGTATTAATAGAACAAAAGCAATGCGAAGCTTTGTGTATTGGAAAGGAATGGATGTGGATATCGAAAACATGGTTCATCGATGTAAGGGGTGTGCGTTAGCAGCTAAGGCACCACCTATAGTATACAAACCATGGCCCAAGACGGATCATCCGTGGACAAGATTACACATTGATTTCGCTGGTCCAGTAGAAGATTTTTACTACTTAATAGTGGTAGATAGTTTTACAAAATGGCCGGAAGTACTACGCTGTAAAAAGCCTACGTCCAATACCACAACAACTTTTTTTTTGCATGAACTATTTGCACGGTTCGGTGTGCCAGAGTGTATTGTGAGTGACAATGGTACACAATTCACTTCTGAAGAATTTAAGGAATTTTGTGAGTTATATCAAATTAACCACATAACGACGCCTCCGTATCATCCGAGGTCTAATGGACTCGCAGAAAGATTTGTCGATACTTTAAAAGCGTGCTCTGAAGAAAGCCTCAGGAGTTCCAACGGAAAAGGCGCTTCAGCAATTCTTACAAGTATACAGAATCACGCCAAACCAGAGAACACATTCAAACATGGCACCAGCTGAACTAATGTTCGCTAGGAAAGTTAAGTCAGTGTTTGACAAGCTTTTTTGCCAGGAAAAAATACAGTAAAAAATACCATGTATACAGCGAGAAAAAAAGATACACTCCCGGAGAGAAGGTGTTTTTCAAGTGCTATAAAAACAACGTTGAGTTCTGGGAACGAGGCATAGTGGACAAGAGAATCGGTGACCTGATTTACATAATTAAAGGGCCGAAGAATACTTATAAAAGGCACCAAAACCAACTTAAAAAAGATTACGTTATAGAGCAAGAAGAGTGTATACCGGATGAGGACGAAGATCCCATTGATATAATGTATGATATGTTTCAGGTAGAACCTCCACAGAATACACCTGAACCAAGAAGATCCGGTAGGAAACGGAAGTTGACGGACCCATTGAACGTGAATCCAAAACGAAAAAAATATTAAAATTAGGCAAATGGAAACTACAAAGAAATAGCCATAATCATCAACCCATATAGGAAGCCAATTTGAAATCCAAAAGGGATTCCAAGGCTTGGGAGGAGGGTGTTGTGTATGATACACCTAATTTACATAAGTGGGAGTACCGACCATATAAATATGGGTTGGTACCGGAAGACGACGGAAGATTAAGCGACCTTTTTGCGTTTACACCGTTTCTTTCTTCTCCTGACCGGTGCTAGACATATTTTGCTGTCTACCAAAGGACTATTTTTCAACTTTTCTGACTGCCTTAATTTAGTTAAGTTTTTGACTCTTTTGTTAAATTTGTCATTTTTCGAACTTTCTTATTTTGACCTTTTGTTTTTCCTTTTCATTTCCTTTCCCTTTTAACCGTTACTTCTTTTTGTTATTAATTATTTCTGTTTTGATTTTTTTTTACGTTTTGCTTTTTCCGTGTTAAGTCTTTTTTTTCAGTACCCACAACCCGAGTTTTTTTCTGTTTATTTTTCGTTTCTCGTTTAACCTTTTTATTTTTTACGTGTTAATTATTTCTGTTTACCCGTTTAAAAAAAAAAAAAAAAAACTACGTGTTTATAATATTTGTTTGTAATTTCTGTCCCTCCTCTTTTTTTAACGTTATTGGGTTGACCGTTTTTTAGCGGCAGCCATTTTGTAATTTGTAACTTTTTTGTTTTCGTACGTATTGCGTTTTCTTTTTTTCCGTTTATATTTATTAGTTTTAATTTGTAGCTTTTCTTGTCTGTTGTACTTGTAATTAATTTCTTTCTTCGTCTTTTGTGAACCTTGTTCACATTTTCTCGTCTGTCCATTTGTTTTACCTGTTTACATTTGTGGTTATATTTTTTTGCACACCTCCTTTTGTATTATTGTCTGTTTAAATTGTTGTTAAGCAAAAACCTTTTACCCTCCCCTTTATTTGTTTTTCTCCTCCTCCGCCTACAAGGCGGTTTCCCCGTATTTACCCCTCCCTTCCTTATTATTTAATTATGGATAAGAAAAAGGAAAAAAAAGCCACCCTCCTTTTTGGCCATAAAAAAAAAAAGCCTAAAAGGCTATACGTAAACACCTTTTTTAATCCTACTAAGAAAGATCCCCGGACAAAGATAACTTACAGGAATTTCCTGCGTTGAAACTACTTCCCTAGCAACATTGATGCTGCTGGGGAAAAAAGAAAATGAAAAAGAAAAAAAAATAATAATATTTCTACGGAAGCTCAAAATGGCAATAATGAAAAGGACTCACCTATGGAGGCCAATAATGGCCAAATTTCAGAAAATAGTACAGATACCAGAAAAAACCAAACTGAGCCTGGAGGCCGGGGAATCGCCCTCTTGTTGGTCGTCCCCTCCTAAGTGCATTATCAATTTAGCGGAGTTCTTGGAGCGTGCCAAAAGTTTACGCACACCTTGTTGTAGATGGTGGACTTTTGGAAGACCCCAAGAATTGAAAAAAAATTGACAAAAGAATAGTGTCGGTTTTCGTCGTGGACAAGCGTACGCGCAAAATTTGTCGCTCGACGAAAACACAGTGTTAAAAGCATTGGAATCCTTCGGTTCAAGCCCCTTAGAATAGTTAAGGGTGCTAAATTTTTCATGGGACGTACTGTTGCCCACATCAGAAGATTGCGTCGCCGCGGCTAGCCGTGAGCTTATTAACAAAGAGATAATACTGCGTACAGAGTACGAAGGCCGACGTAAGACCAGGGTAACGGTATACGAGGTCCCTCCTCAGGTTATCGGGGAACATCTCGCGGCGTTCTTCTCTCAGTATGGCGAAATTCTGGGAGCTTCCTGTGATAGCCTGAGCGGGGGTGGAGCTTTGATATCATGTTGGACGAGAAAGCCTTCCGCTCCATCCCCAACTGTCTGGATGTTGGCGTCTTGAAATTACCGGTCATTGTGACGGGTCGAAGACCGGTATGCTGGAGGTGTGGAGTGACTGGTCATCTCTCCTCCTCCTGCCCAGAGAAGAAGGCCTCTGGAAGTCAAGCGCCAGTTACTCAAGATCCCCCTCTGACCGCGTCTCTAAATTCCGCCTCGCCTGTAATGGGCGTACCAGCCTCCGGGACCGGGTCGGTTAATCCTCCGGTCGGCGCAACATCGAAAGCCACATTCCCCAAAGAGCCTTCGCCCGCTGCCGGTGCAGTTGTGGAGAAGGGGGAAGGGGAATGGCTGGTTGCTGGTAAGGCCAGAGGGAAGCGCCGGACAGCGGGTCCTCAGTCCCCTGAAGCCCCTAGGAAGAAAGGCACATACAGCCCCACTCCCTCTAACAACGTTAAGGGCGATGCCCCGGCCTCTGAAGAATCATTTGAAGAAAAGCAAAAGAGATTCGACCCCGGTTATGAAAAGACAGAGAAACTCAAAGAATTAAAAAAGAGGCTAGATTCGGAAAGAAAAGACCCAATCCCTTCTACGTCCTCTAGTAGACCCGCCCCTTCTCCGAAGAAACAACCCCCTTCATCGCCTGCTATTTCACCATCAAAGGCCAAACCCTCCAGTAGGGATCCCAGCCCCTATAGGCATAGATCCTTTTATACCCCCATGAACACTCCCACTCCTTCCCCCGTTAAACAAAAACCCACTCCCCTTCATACCCCCAAGCAATCACCGGCAAAAAATGCTGAGATGCCTCCTCCTGCTCCCAAGCGGCAAAGAAGCCCAACTCAAAAAGAAGAAAAAAAAGATAGGAAAAAAAGATTTATTTTCAACACAGGAGAGGAGGTATGCCGTATTTCCCCTGCCCAGGCCGAGAGAGCCCGGGACTATAGTAACAGGGTCAAAGATCTGAAGTTCCTGCTTTCAATTAAGCAGTTTGCTGACCTTGACATTGAGGAGCCTAAAAACTTCCCAAATGCCCAGAGGGTCCTGACAGTTATTAGGTCAGGACCTGCGGCCAATCAGACTTAAGCGATGGTGGAAGAAGCCGTAAATGCCTGTAAGATGGCTTTGCCCATCGCCATAGTCGAGAACGAAAAATTAAAAAAGTTACAACAGTTCTGTGCAGGGAGGGTCCCCGTTTTAGTTCACCCATCCCTGTATAGAGCTCTTAAATTGACCTTCCCCTGGGATATCGGCGGTATCTCCCAAGACGGCACCATCAAGAATGAGATGGGCCATGGGTCTATGGGAGACGCGGTCGGTATCCTTACCCCGGCCATGTTTAATGCTGGTAAGCAACCCTAATCGGACTTCTCATGTCTCTCTGGTTAGCCACGTTAAATGTGCGGGGCCTGAGGTCCGAGTCTCGCAGGGCGAGGCTCTCTCGTGACCTTCAGCGCCTCAGGGGTGAATGTTTGTTGTGTACAAGAGACCCGTTTTTCTTCTCATGACCGTGAGGATATACTGTCTAAGGGGTTCGCCCTTTTTTCAGCATGTTTTGATGGTCGTTCGAGGGTGTCTCTTGGCTGGTGAGCAAGTCTTTGAAGGCTGCATGTTCCCTTGTCTTCGCAGATCCGGCGGGCAGGCTTTGCGTGCTGGATGTTACCATAAATGATAAGGCTTTACGTCTCATTGGGGTTTATGCGCCCAATAACCATTCTGAGCGGCCTGCTTTGTTTCGGCAGATCGAGCCGTTTTTGACGACATCTTGTCGGGTAGTCTTAGTTTTGGAATGCCGTCCTTGACCCCGATATAGATCGTATAGGGCAAAAAAACTGGGTACTAACAATCCTGATGTGAAACCATTTCGGGACTTTATCGACAGGTTTGATCTTGTCGATAAGTACCGGAATGAGCACCCTCGGAGGTAGCATGGACTTGGACAAATAGTGGCAACTCGGTTCGTGGGACGCTTGCTAGCTATCTGGACCGAGTGTTAGTTAGGAGAGTCGACGTAGGGCTCTTAGGGTGTCCAAGTTTCCATTATATAGTTTATTCGGATCATAGGCTTGTCCGGGTCCGTGTAAACTTAGATAAGCCTAAGGTTAGATTGGCTGGCTATTGGAAATTAAACTGTTCATTATTTGGTGAACAGGATTTCCGGGACCAGCTGCTACTAATCTGATACAGAGGGAATTGACGGGGGCGTTTGTGGGAAACGCCTGGTGGGATAAAATTAAAATCAAAAATTAAAACGTTTGCTGCCGATTTTAGTCGTCGACTCAATCTAGATAGATTGGCGGCGCAAACGGCATTAGAACAAAAAGTTGATTGTGCTGTGATAGTGGGGACATAGTCTTAGCTAAGGCAGAGTTGTCCTCCTTGCTTATCAAGAAGGATCAAGCTCTGGTAGTTAGGGCTAGATTAAAAAGAATGTCTTCTGAGGCGACGAATATGGTCACTGAATTTGCGTGCAGAGGAAAATCGGATCGCATCTCGTCGACATATCGCGTGCGTAACATTGTCGGATAAGCGGACCGTGACTACAAACGCGGGCATATGCGAGGCCTTTCAGGATTACTTTCAGGAACTTTTCACCTGCTCAGTTCGACGCCTATTTAGCCGACTGCAGAGTGTCCCCATCACAGAGTCGGATGCCGGTTAGGCATCAGGATATTGTTTTTCCTGGGTTGAACTTTGGCAACCCATCCCTGGATTTAGGCTAGAGTAGGTTTTTGTATTTGATTCTTTAGTTTTCTTTTCTTTTCCTGTAAACTTAGCTAGAGTGTGTTTTGCTCATTGGCCTCCCTTTTTATGTCCTTTTTCCTTTAGTTTAACTCCCCATCCCTCCCTCGTTAGGTGGTCAGTGATGTCATTTCACTGGTGGATGCGGATTGCCTTTCGTTTCGCGTGTGTGTGTGTGTGTGTTTTTTTGTTTTTTGCTTTTTTTTTCGTATTTGTTGTGTCAGAATGAGTGCGTGTCTGTGTGAGTGCTTGGGATGGATGAATGTTTTCTATATTTTTATAGTCCCACATCGATTTCGTTCAGTTAACTGATATTTCTGCCACATTTAATTTTAAGGTTTGTGAGGGGTTTTATTACTAACACGATTTTGTTTAGTTTCTTGCAAATATTTTATAACCATATTGTATATAATCATTGTGGATTTTAACCTCTTGTTTTTATTCCTCCCTCACAGACAACGATCTGTACATATGGGATCAGTACATATAGGATTTTCATTGAGACAATGATGTATTTTGGTGGATGTAGTAAAGGTGTATGAATGTGTTGTTTTTGGTGGTAGTAATATTGTTTTGTATGATTGGGTCAGTGGTTGTGGCTAGCTAAGTTTTAAAATTAAGACAAATGATGACCGTCCTTTTTCCCATCCCCCTTTTTCGGCCTTGTGCCACATTTGCTGTATTTTTACAGGAATAAATATTGTCAGGAACTGACTCAACAATCGCCACTCTCTCTCAGCAACTCAACACAACTCGAAAAGTCTTGCCGCGCGAATTGACCCAACTTACAATTTACTATAAAAAGTGATATTATCACTACCGAAGTAGTAATTGTATATTTAATCAACGTACATCATATAAGCCAAAGACACATAACTCCTTATGACTTTAAACAATATTTACAATTGTCGCACACATACACACTAGTATTTGAACCCACACAAGTGACATTTCACCTTGTAGAAATCAAAGTGTTTTAATTTCATAGACAAACCTCAATACAAGCTTTCATACACCAAATCATTGCATGGTCACTCCTTAAAATTTTATCTCACTATTCACATTGGACAAGAAATCTTAAATTCACTTTGTGTATATCAAACGTATATAAATGCGTGTTATTTGTTGAAATCTATAACTACATTGTTTCTCCAATTGAATTGCCTTCAAATGTTTGTTTATTTTATTTGTTATGGATGAATGCTTAACGAACACGCACATTTTAAGCCTTCACAATCTCATCTTTTTGACACAACCAATTAGCTCGAATTTCGCAACGCGTGTATATATATTGTAACGTGTGATGAAAGATAGCCTAAACACGCATATACGCATATATTAGGGTTAATTTCCGCCTAGCAACAGAATAAAGGTCACGTGGGGTCTTATTACATTTTTGGGAAGGCAGGTCAAAAGGTTGACTGGCCCATTACCGTAAGCGACAATTGTCTAGACAGAAGCTAGACAGGGGACGGATGTAAGCTAGAATTCGCGCCAAAACTTAAGACACGTGACAGTCAGATTCAATCGATAATCAGTTGCTATCTTGACTTTGAAAAGGCAAGACCTGAAGCCAAAGCGTTGATAGTTTATGAACGGAAAGATAAGACGCATTTGATAGTGATGTAACTTATCCAGTTCAACCCAGGCAAATCCGGACAAGAAATATAAAAGTATTCCTGTTCGATAACCCCAAATTGAAGACGCAGAGGAAGAAAGTATACCTCTGTTGCAAGTTGAATTGTGTAAAGAAAGAAAAAGGAAAACCAGAGAAAAAAGTGTATACCTCTGTTATAAGCTGAATTGTGTAAAGAAGAAGGAAGAAAAAGAAGAAACCAAGGAGAAGAAAGTGTACATCCCTGTTGCAGTAAGTCGGGTTTGGAGACCGAGCTGTCTACAGAAGAAAAGGAAGGAAAGAAAAGACGAAACAAAGAGAGGAAGAAAGTGTATACCTCTGTTACAGCCGGACAGTGTGTGAAATTGTGTTTGTGTCGAGAAAAGAAAAGAAAGGACATTAATATAAAAAAAGAGAACTGAATATAAAAGATAAGTAAACATATTTTGGACCCGTAATAGAAAGATATACATACATCCATGAATATTATGTATTTGCAAACAGCTTTCCACATGTAAAACAATAACTATAACTCCTATCCCATCTCTTTTGTGTATGCATTGGTTCTTGCATTCAATTCATAGTGATTCACACTTATATTTTTGTATGTTCAGTTTCAGTTGAATCCATTTGGTGTTAGGCGAATTTTGATAACCCAATGTAAGTTTGAGATCTGGTCGTCGGATGTTTTAACTCATACTTATCTGTTCTTTTTATTTTGATATTTGTATATTTGTACATATTAAAATTCTTGTATCAAAAAATCGCTAAGCCTTATAGTTCATCCTTGTATTGTGGATCAGTATTCGTGTTGAAAACGAAGCGGACCAGGGAAGATTACTGTTCGATTATCCCAATCGAACAGTGGTCTTAAAAATTTTTGTTTACCAATTGTCCATTCTCACGATCTGAGAATATTGATAGCTATATTGATAGCTTGTATCTCTCCACGGGTGTGAGAATGTATATATCTTCTAGTCGGCGTATGATCGCCCTATAAACCCATTCGTCGACTGGGGCATATGACAATATATACATGTATATGTATACATATGTATATGTATACATGTTTATATATATATATATATATATATATATATATATATATATACATGTATATACATGCATATATATACATGTGTACATATATATATATATACATGTATATATATGTATATATATATATATATATATATATATATATATATATATATATATATATATATATATAAATTTATACTATATATATATATATATATATATATATATTCAATATGTATACATGTAAGTATATATATATATATATATATAAACATGCATATACAATGTATGCATGTATATATATATACATATATATATATATATATATATATATATATATATATATATATATATATATACATGTATGTATATATAAGAAAAGTGTTTTAATCATCCATTATTCATATATTTTCTTCGTTTATTTGTTACGTTATTATGTATTTACAGTATTTAATATACATATTTTATAATCTTTTTTACATATTTATTTTTCGTTAAGTCGTGGTATACAACTATTTTCTTTTTTTTAATAAGTGTTTAAATGTAATTTATTAAGAATATCTCATTAAGAGTTATAAGACCATTTAATGCATTGTATTTATTAAATTAATTATAGTGGCATGAATAATTCTAGTCTATTTATATTTAAGCATTTGCTTTTTTGTTTTGTTTTTTCTTTACTTAAGTCGTCGTAATTTTCGAAATTGGATGAAAGTAGAGTTGTAATAGTTATTTTGTTTATCGTTGACTATTGGGTCATTATGGCCGATTTCTTTCTTTATTATTATTTATTTTCAAAGATTCTTTTAATAACGTTTGGTATAAATTTTATTCCTTTACATTTTCTTATTAATTATTGCATTATTTATTAATTTTAATTAATTATTTCATTATTTTTTAATTATAAAATAACGTACTTTCAATTTTGTTGGAAAAGCGTTCTCAGTTATAACGTTATTTTGTTTCCTTTTTACTACTAGTCAATTTGTTTTATTATTTATATTTCAAATATTTTTAAACAACAATAATAATAATAATAATAATAATAAAATTTTCTCACATATTTTATAATAATTTTATACTTACTTTATATATTGGCACATTGATGACGAACTGTTTACTCCGACATCCAATGTAAAACATTTATATGTTTCATGCGCGTAGGGGCCAGCGGTTAGAAGTAGTACCTTTGTTGCTCGGCTGCTGCACTTATTATTAAGGTTGACGGGCAATATTAATCTTCACCCATCCCCTAAATCTCGCCGCCACACCCTGTAAACCGCAGAAAGGATTATATATATTATGTAGTCATGTTTATATTAACCCGTCTAAAAGAAGGAAACTCAGATGACAAAACCAGGGGAGATGGGATTCTTCAGTCATATCATGTCAACCTATGTAAGAGAAGGAAACTCAGATGACAAACCTGCGACTGAAACGATTACTGATCATCTCAGCTTTGCTTGTCACCAGGTCATAATCGTGGAGTCTTAGAGAGTAACACTCGTGTTGTACAAGCGTTTGTTACTATAATCAATGCTTCTTGTACGTATTGCTTCTTTGGGAAGCAATATGCCGACATCATTAAATTGATGTGCAGGTAAACAGTACAGATGCCCATATCACTTGACTTAAATATTTTTGCCTTTCCTTGCCTTTTTAAGGAGTGCCCTTTGCCGTGTTAATGTTTGCCCATGCCTATCTCACACTGCGAATTTTTTCTAAGCATTAAATCTGTTACGAACAAAGACTAAACAAAATGAACACAAAACGATCAGCTTTAAAAAAGGACTCGTCACTGGAAAAGATTTTTTTGCAACAGGTTGGCTCAGTTTTTAAACAAAAAATAAAAATATCCATCAAGCTCTCACAAATATAGTTAAAATCTTCCTGCCTATTCTGGGCAGCCAGCTATGGCTGGCTCTGAAAGTACAAAATGGCATAAAGCCTAAGGTAGATCTTGAACAAAACCAACCAGTTCATGAAAAAAGCAATTATTTCCAAAAACTTGAAAAACGTGAAAGTGAAAAACGTAGATGGTCTTGGCCTTCTCTAACTTGGAAGGGCATGTAAATTTTAACATTGCAAATAAAAAATGTGGTTATTGAATTACAGACTCGGATTTTTTCTTTGTGTTTATATTATTATATACCTGATATAAAAATTTTAAAATGGAAACAAAAACAAAAAGTCTAAATTAAATAAGCTTTTTTCCAAAACCAATAAATTTTAAGTAACCCCCTTTCCCTAACCCCCAAAACCACCATTCGTTTCCCCCGTTGTATAACATGAAAGGCCTCATAGTCGTAAGGGGAAACATTTGAGGAAGATATAAAATCCCAAGATGCATAGGAAAAAGGTCTCAGAATCATTAGGGGAAAACATCTGCCGAAGATATAGATCCCCAAAAGATGATGGGAAAAAAGAAGGTTCAGAATCATTATGGGAACATCGGGCCGAAGATATGGGGATCTCAAGATGCAAAAGGGAAGGGAAGGTCTAGAATCATTAGGGGAAACTTTCGGCCCGAAGATATAGATCTCAAGATGCATAGGAAGAAAAAGGTCTCAGAATCATTAGGGGGAAACATCGGGCCCGAAATAGATCCCCAATTTTGGGGGAAAGAAAAGGGGTTTTGGAATCAAGGGAAATCTGGCCGAAAAAAGGGATCTCAAGATGCATAGGAAGAAAGGTCTCGGGAATCATTATGGGAACTTTGGGGGCCCGAAGGTATATCCTCATTGCACAGAATAACAAAACATCAAACCCAATGAGAACATCTGCCGAAGATATATTTTCTCAATTTGCATAGCATAAAAGGCCTCGGGAAAACGCCAGGAACATCTAAACGTTTTCCCTCATGTTGCAAAACCCACGGCCTCACAGTTGTTATGTCATTCCAAAGGTATTTTGCCACATGTTCATAGCGTAAAAGGCCGTCATTATAAAATCTAACTAAAGGGTAATCCTCAATTTAAAACCCCTCGGTAGTAGAATAAATATGAAATAACCACCCTTTTTGTTGGGGTGTAATTATAAAATTAATGTGTCCTTTTAGGGGACAAGTTTTTTCGGGGATGTTTGGCGACCAAAAAAACGGACGGGGGATTATCATTTCAGTTCCACCCTTTGGAAATTTAAGGGGGTCGCAAAAGACCTTGTCCAAGGCCCCTTCCCCCAAAAAATGTGGACCATGTAGTCTTCAATAAGTTTGCACTATGGGGAAAAGCGCTGAAATGAAAAACGTCCCCTTGGGGGAGTCCCCCCATTCACCACATTCTTTGTAAAACCCAACCCCGTTGCATCAACCCTTTTTGTAAACCCAAGGGGGCATTCCTCAGCAAGGCAGTGGTGATCCCCTCATTCATTACTAAAGACTTTAAAAGCCCAAAGACTAAGGAAAACAAAGCCCATTTTTCTTGCTTTATAAACCCGTTTTGTCCATCAGATCATCACGAAGGGCCCCCACAAACAACACACGTTAACGCATTCGGGAAACAATATACAGGTTTTGGGGAAGACCCCATTTGGGGTCGAAAAGATAAAAAAAAAACAATTTTTCCCCGGATGTTTAAAAAAAAAAATCTGGCAGTTACCCAAATTTAAAAAACTAAAAGATGCACTTTTGTTTCCCCAGTTAAAAGACATGACGCAGCAAAGAACAAAAAACCCGCCAATAAAAGATTCCATTCGGATCTAACCTTTAAAAGGAAATTTAAAAGGGGAAAAAAAAGAAAAAAAGAAAATTTTCGTAGATTTCCCTTCATTCGCGTCCCCCAAAAATCAACTTTCGCAACAAACAAACGCATAGTTTTCCCTTCGTGTCAAGCGCCCCCCAAATTGTTAAAAACAAAATTTTTTTCCAAAGAAAAATTTTTTGGAAACATGCAAACCATGTAACCGGGAACTGACCTAATACAACGGGCTTTCAACGACAAAAAGAAAAAGAAGGTTTCCCGGATGGATTTCTCCATAAAACAGTCGGAGGGATTTTTTATTGAACCTTTTTATTGAACCAATTTACCCGCCCAGAGGAACCTCGAACCCTAACCAGTTGGGGATTATTTTTGTCATTATTAAAGACCAACCCGAGTGCACAAATTAAGCAATAATACCCACCGTCGGGGTTAGAATGGGGGTTTTCATTCACATTAAAAAGCAAAAAGGCCGGTTTTCCCAAGACAGAAAAAAAAACGTAAAGGGAAATACCCCGGGGAAAAGCATTAAATTGTATATTATTTTCATACAGTTTATTTATTTTTTTGTGTGTATTCGTGTGTTTTATTTTGGGTTTAAAAGATTTTTTTATGGTACAGGTGAAAAAAAGGAAATAATTTACTCCCGTAGTATTACTGTGACACCATCATCCCTGGAGCTAAAAAAATATTCATAAATTTTGATTTTTTTTTTGGTTTGTCAATCATTTGATAATTATTTAGGGCTAAAAAATATTTCGGTTTTTTGGGAATAATTCTTTTTTTTACTTTTAAACGATCGGGAAGAAGGGAAGAAAAAAAAAGAAGAAAAAAAAATAATACAAAAACAGGTAAAGGGGCGACCCAAACACGGGCAGGGCCCACAGATCCCAGATTCGAAAATTTTCAGGTCAAGCACTGACCTACTTCCGGCCCAAAAAAAGTTGATTATCAGTGGTTGAAGAAAAAAAGGGTTTGGGGAACAATGAAAATATTGATAGGTGGAAATTAAAATGTGTCATTGAAGTGATAGCAGGGTCAAAATGGGTAAAGGGTATCTAAGGATATGAAGAAAAACCATTAATACAAAAACACAGACAAGTTCCGGGAGGGGGAAAAAAAGCCACAAAGATGATTTTGGGCCCGAAAATTTTTTTTTGGATAATGAAGATTTTTTTTTATCAAGCTTCGAGCGAAAAAAAAAAGTGAAATATTTTTATTCGTTCACAAAAACGCCCCCCAAATCGGGAGAAACCCCTTTTTTAGGTCATATCCAATTAGCGAAAAACTGCTTGCCCAAATACCAGTTTTAAAAAAAAGCCGAGAGCGTCATCTCGGTCGCGTATGAAAAGGGCGAAAAAATTAATTTTTTGTTTTTTAGCAAGGTGTTTTTCCCCAAACAAACCCAAGGATTGTCCACACCCGACTAAAGACGTCTTTACAAATAAGCTAAATTAACCCGGGGAGGGGGAAAAGATAATCGGGATTTAATTTGGCCAAAAGGGGCGGTCACGGCCCGAAAAAGAATGGGTCGACCCCCTTGTCAGAATTTGGGAAGTGTAAAAAACCGATAGGGAAAGAAGGGGGAAAAGGTCCCACCCCTCGAACATGGTGAAAAAGGGGGGAAAGTGAGTTACCGAAAATGGAAAACCCTAAAGAAAAAAAGAAGGGGGATACGATTTAAAAATTATCAAAAAACCCCCTTTGGCGCCGACAGCCCCACCCCTTTTGACTGCGTCAAAAAAAAAGGGGAAAACCCAAAAACCCGACAAAAAATCGTTTCAGCCGCGGACGGCGAGGATTGGAGTTTGCCCCGCGGACGGCGAGAGAGTTTGCGCCGGGGAAGGGGAAAGAGAGTTTCAGCCACGGACGGCGAGAGAGGAGTTGGAGTTTGAGCCGGAACGACAAGCAAAAGATGAGGCCCGGTTAAAACCGCGTCAAGATAGCTGCCCAAGATTCACGACACCCTGGACCCCTTTCTTAAACCCAAAAAGAACAAGTAGTTTGAAGAGCGACTTAGAATCAGCCCAAAGAAAAATTTTTTTTTCGACTTTCACCAAGGCCCGCCGAAACACAAATTTTTTTTAGAGGGACAACTGAACCCTTTAAAATTTTTGCCTAAAAAAAGCGTCGTGCCACAATCCACAAAACGGGTCGGGAAGTAGCCCAAACCCCAAAAAAACCAAAAGGAAAATAAAAGTTTTTTTTTTCCGATACTTTGGGCCCTTTGTGATTTTTTATTTTTTTTTTTTTACATAAGGGGGTTATCACCCCGTTGGACTAATTTTGCATTAGGGCCCCCAAACCCCTGTTTGATCCCCGTCTGTCTAAGATAAATTCACAACGTGGGGGGGAAGCCCGGGGGATAGTGCAGTTATTTGGAAACCCAAGGCGTTGGAAGCGGGTTGGGAACGGCGGGGGTTGGAAAAACCAACCCGGGGTTAGAACGTCCTTTGGAGCAGCGGGGAGCAACAGCTGACGGGGGGGCAAAACGTCAAAATTGGTGCTGCCTTGCCCAAAAAGTATCAGAGCCGGGGGAGCACGGGGACGTCACAATTGGCGCCGCGACCGGGATCGAACCCCGGTCGACCCCGGCCGGGGCCCGACGTCCAAAGGGGCCCCGTGCCCAAAGGGATCAACCCCGAGACAGCCACGCCAGTAAATCGATCGACCGCATGGAGAAATTTAAAAGGGGGACTAAAAACGACCGGACCGGAACGGAACAGAATCGTCTGTAAGGTGGAAAATTTTTTTTTTCCCCAACCTCGATTGTTGCTGCGTAGATTTCTTTTCTTTTAAAAATATTTTTGGACTATGTTTCGATGGGAGCAGTGGGGGATAAAGAGGGAGTAAGAAAAAGGTTTTATCATGACCTAAGAAAGCGGGTTGGGTGGACAGGGGGTCCCAGATTTGACGGCAGGGGGGAAAGATTTCAAGGGCTGGCTGGCAGTCCTGGGGAAAAACGAGTTATTTACGAATTTAAAAAGACCACGGAAACCCTGTATTTGGCCCGATGCCAAAAAGGGGGAAAGCGTCTAAAATTCGTGAAGGGACCCTTTTGGGGGAAGTAAACCCCCACCCCGGGGAAAAGGTTTAAAAGGGGACTATTGCCCAAAGGAATTCGCCGACGAGGGCACGGCTATAGAGGCCGAGGGCCCCCCAAAAAGGGGGAACAGCGGGGGACAAAAACCCCGGGGAGGGGGGGGGCCCAGAGGAAGCTGTCATCATTGGCCTTCCCAAAAGTGGTCAGAGAAATGGGGTTAGGGCGGGCCCCAACCCACCCGGACCTGTATGTAGAGGCGTTTGGACGAGCGTGTTCGTCAGATGCTAAAGAGGGACCGCGAGACTGCCCGGCAGCAAAGGCCCCCCAAAGGGAGAGACAGGGCGTATGGGGGGTGAAGGGTGGGGAAAGGAAACCAGATACTAAGTCAGGAGGCCGGAAGAAGTGGGGTGGCGGAAGATCCCCGCGTGAAATCAGAAGGTTAAATTAAAGTAGATCAGGCTGAAGGGGGGGAAAGGGAAAAAATGAAAGGCATGGTCGACCAGGCATCTTTTATAAGCCCCGGGCCGATGGGCTTTTCGCTGGACCTGGGGCACGGGGGCCAAGTGCGGGCGAAGGAAAAAAACGAAGTGGGGCCCCCCAGCCCCCCCGATCGTACAGGACACCGGGCCAAGTGGTGCGGGCGGGGGAAGGGGTGCCCCACCGATTTTAACCCAAAGAAGGCGGGACCCCAAGAGACCGGCCCGGGGAAAAAGCCAGCGGGCCCCCCCCGGAATTAAGAGGGAGGGGGGCCCCCAGTTAATCCAAGAAAAAAAAAGTTGGCCCGGGGTCGGGGAACCGCGGGTAAAAGGGACGGACCCCCCCGGGAGAGACTAAAGGGCTAACCCAGTTAAAAAGGGAAAAAAAAAAAGTTGGACAGGGTGGGGGGAAAAACTTTCCAAGTTTGCCCGGGACAAAAGGTGCTTTTTTGCAGGAGGGGCCCCTTTGAAGAGAAGCTGTACCCTGGGAAACACCCGCGGAGACTGGGAGAGGCCCGGCCGGGGTCGCCCAGGCGCAGAGGGCACAGAACTCCGCCTCATGAGAAAATAAAGGTGATTTTTCCCGGGCGCCTATGGCTGGGTTAACCCAAGGGGGGGGGCCCCAGGAAGAGGAAAGCCGGTTCTCTTCCCAAGAAAAGAACTATCCTGTGAGGGGAGATGGGGGGTGGGGCGAGAGGATTTGGAGACACGGGGAGCATCTGTGCCCTTTGATGAGGGGGAAAGCATACAGGCGGGGTGAAACGGAAGAGAAGGTTCGGAAGAGGACATAGGGTCACGCAAGCAGATGGACCCCCCCTGAAGAAAAAAGGGGGATGGTGGGGCTCCCGGTGAGGTTTGGGGAAAGTAAAAAGCCCCCAAAAATTTTTACGAAACCCCTCGACCTGTGTACGGGGGGGGCAATCTTGGGAAAAAGATTGGCCCGGGCCCAAGGGGGCCCGGGATGGGGTTTTAACCCCACTGTGTTGGTGGTGAATGGCGAAAAGAACCCCATTGGGATCCCACCAGGGGAAAAGAGTCAGCAAGTGGTGGAGGAAGATGAAAAAGCTCCCCCCTGGAAAGGCGGTGTCGGAAAGGGAGGGTTAAATTCAAAAAAAGGGGGGGAGAGAACCCCTAAAAGGGCCCTTTAGGGAAAGGGGGCCTAGAAGGGGCAAGGTAACCGGGAAAATGGGGAGGCAAAATTGGTGCCCAAAAAGGGGCCGGGCCCAAAAAAGACTAAAAAAAGGTTAGGAGGGGAGGAGTTGGGAGGGTTTCCCCCTGGTTTTTGGGGAATGGGGTGAAATTTGGAGGAGGAACAAGGGAAACTTGTGGAAAAAAAGGGAAAATCGTAGACGAAATATTAGCCCCGGATCAATTTAGAACCAGAGTGGGGGGTCGGGAGGAAAACCGAAAAGGGTAGCCCAGTCAGAAAAGGGGAACTAGGCCAGACCCACACAGTCAAAAAAAAAATCGACACCGGAAACCTCCCCCGGAAATTTAAAACCCCAAACCACACCTAAAAAAAGGCCCCCTTTTTGTAGAAGAGGCAGTAGGGGAAAATTTAAGGGGGGATTGAAAGACCCATCTCCTGAGCTTCAAAGAAAAGTGGGTAAAAAAGATGGGGCACCGTTTCGGGAAAATTTTGAAAACCAAATTTTTTCAAAGGGTTGGGCGGTGCCATTGACTGATAGATGACATTTCATTATTAGGGAAGGGCAAAGTACTTTCACGTTGGACTTGGGGCCCGGGTTTTGGGCAGGTAGCCCTTGATGGGGCGGGCCAAGGGGGCCGCTTTTGGGTGTCACCTGGGACTTTTTAAAATTAGGGTGATGCCTTTCCCGGTTTAGCAAACCCCCCGGGGTTTTAAACACAATGTCAATAGTGTTAGGGAGGATAGGGAAAAGTTTTGCCATGGCGTATTTGGACGATATCTTAATTTTTTAAACAGTGGAACAACACTTTTCCATTTGAGACAAGTGTTAAAGGTTAAGAAAACACGGCTTAAAATTAAAATTGTAAAAGTGTCAGTTTCTAAAGGGGAAAGGCTAGGTATTTAGGCTTTGTCAAAAAGGAGGGTATTAAACCCGACATGGAAAAGGAAAAATAAAAGGGGAAATCCCGGAAAACCTAAGACAGTGAAACAGGAAAAAGGGGTTTTTTATGGGAGCTATAGGCTACTACCGACGCTTCGCCCGGCATTTTAAAAAGAATCGCCATACCCCCAGGGGCCCTGACGAAGAAATACGCTAGGTTCAGGGGGAAGGGGACTGCCAAGGGGCATTTGATACTTTTAAAAAGGAACAGTTGACAGCCGCCCCTTTGCTAAAACGCCCCCAAACCTAAACAAGCCCATGGTGCTATACACGGATGCCAGTGAGCAGTGTTTTAGGGGCGTTTTCCTGTGCCCGTGAAAGAAAGGACCAGGGGAGGCATCCAGGGGAAAATACCGATATACTTCCTCCCCCAAAAACCTCTGGAGACAAAACAGAGATGGCCGGGGTAATAAAAAGGGGAAATTTATGCCATCATGTATGCTCCCCAAAAACTGGACTACTATTTGAATGGTGCTCTTTCAAAAAAACAGACCACAAACCTCTGCAGAAATTTATTGCAGGCAGAGGGACAAAAAAAAAAATTCAACATTGGGCACTTGGGTTAAGTGGCTACCACTGTAAGATAAAAGGCGGGGAAGGAAAACACGTCCCAAGTTTACTCTCAAGAATACTGAAACAACGGGAAGAAAGTTTCGAAAGGGTAGAACGGGGAGTAGATGATAAAGCCTATAGAATGGGGAAATTAACTCAAAGGGGGCAAAAAAGATCCCCCTATGTTAGAATCGGACGAAGAAGGGCCCCAGATAAAAACCCGGGATCCCTACGGGACAGAAGGAATTGGGGAAGGGCAGGCAGACGGGAAAATGCTCTAGAAAAAAAATTGAAGGCAGGAGAGACCACCAAGTATGCCTTAATAGAGGAAAGGCTGTATTATCCCCAGGCAGGGATGAACAAGTCAAAGCCCAAGTTGTATGTCCCCAAAAATTTTTAAGACCAGAGATATTGGAACAGTCCACGAGGGGTTTGGGTAAATGGGAATTGATGGGACAGGATCTTATAGGAAAAAAAGGTACTATTCCCCAAAAACGGGACGGAGGGGTTCCCCAACTATGTTCGGCTGTGTAGGGGCCAGTCGCAGAGCAGAAGGCAGGAAATGGCACCTTTGGGAAAGGACGTACCAAATTTCCCCTTTGAGAAGGTGAGTATGGATGATCAGGACCTTGGGGGGGAAACTGCAAAAGGGAAAAACAACTATATAGTGATTTTTGTCGTTTGGGCCAACAAATTGGCCTGAAGCATTTGCAGTACCAGACAAAAGGCCAGAACTGTGGCCGGGTTGAAAATCGTGAAATCTTCCCTAGGTATGGCGCCCCTGTGCATTTGGTAACAAAATAATGGCACAGAGAAGTGAACAGATAATGAAAGTTCTGACGGGTTTGAATATAAAAAGCACGAAAAAACATCTCCATATCATCCCCAAGGAAATGCTAAAGGGGAAAAGGGTTTTCATAAAACCCGGGAGATGTTTTGGGCCAAGCGGTCGGGGAAAATTTTGGAAATTGGGACTTGTATTTTGGCAGGCTCTGGCTTATGGGTTTACGAAAAAACGAAACCCCCCAGATTTTTCCCCTTTACTTTTGTTGTTTGGCGAGACGTGGTCCGCCTGTGGATCCCCCTACTGAAGCCCCAAAAAAATTTAATGGGAGAAGATCATAAACTTTTGCGGGAACAACAACATAAGATTTTTGGGTACAGGCCAGAAGAAGAAAAAAGGGGGCCCCAAAAAAAAAATGAGAGAGTGAATGTGAAAAAAAAGGTAGTAGAATTAAGGTTGGAGACCCTGTCTACTAAAAAAATCCACCAGAGGGGGGAAAACTGGACCAGAGAGGGGGAAACCGTACAAAGGATAGTAGAGCAGAGGGGTCCGGTTTAAAGGTAATATGGGATCAAGTGGCAGGACGGGGCGAGGGGGGTTCTTAATTGATCTGAAGAAGGCTGAAAAAACAAACCCGGAAATGAGGACCCGGGGCCCCCGAAGACAAAAAAGGAAAGGTAACCTGGTTGAACCAAAAGAAATGGAAGGGAAAAAGATTTAAAAGAAGATGAGGAAGGTCGACTTGGCCAGATAAAAAAAACCAAACCCGAGGACGGAGGGAACCCTCAGCGGGGTTTATGAGGGTTCAGTCGTCGACTGAATCGGTGCAAAAAAACCCCGGGAGGTCGCCATCGCCCCCAAATGCCCAAAAAAAGGGAAGAAAAAAGACAGGAGATCCAATAAAGGGTTTTTGAGGGCCAAAAAGGGGACCCTGAACGGGGGACGAAGGGCCCAGCGAGTGGGGGGAAGTACAAATCCCCTTTCCCAGCTCAAGGAAAGGATAAGGAACGGGGAGAAAAATTTAGGGGCGAGAGGTAAAAGACATCCCAGGCGAGGACTCTAAACGAAAGAAAAAATCGGGGGATGAAGAAGAGGACAAAACCCTCCTGGACGGGTTAAACACAGAGAAAGGTTGAGGTTGAGCAGGAATCAGGGGGGGAAAGATGAGATCAAGGAGGGTGAAGAATCCCAAATCTCAGTAGAAAAAAGAGGGCTGTGCAGAATAGAAGCTTTCCAGTGTCGACACATAAACACGGGCCCCACCCAAAAACCTTTTGGCTGACTGCGGTGGATGTGGATTTAGGGGATGGAGCCCGGGCTGCCCTCACGAGGGAGGGAAGAAGATTATTCGATTGTTGTTTGGGCCCATAAAGTAATTGCCGAAGTCGATTTTTGGGTGGGCCCATTGGTCGGGCCCGGGGCCCATTCGGGTTCAAGAGGTTACCCTAGAGGGGGGAAAAAATGAACGGGGGAAGAAAAGAAATAATTAAGTGAGGGAAGTCAAAAAGCGAGACTGAGTGGTTGTGAAGAATAACAACAAGAAAAATTTTGTTCCCTTTTCGGGGAAAATGATAAAAGGTAAAAAAGGGGTTATTTTTGACGATGATGGTGGGCCACGCTGATGGTGACGATGGCGGAAGCTGGGAAGCGCAGCCAAAACACCATTTTTAAAAAAACGGGGCGAAGTAAAAAAACCGGGTTCAAATGGTTGATAAATTCGTGAAAATTTGAACCCGTATGGTCGCTACTAAATAAGTTGGAAACGACTAACGAAAACTGGGGGCCCGGTTAAAAATGGAAAGTTTATCCCAAATGGGGTTATTTTTGGTTTATTGCACCCCCCAGAACCCCAAAGCCATTTGGATAGAGGCTCAAGGGAGGGACATCCAAAACTTTTTAAAGGAATTGAGTTACTGCAGACGCGGGGGGGGAAAATCCAGTTTCCGTTTGGGAAAAGCGTTGAGTGTCCTTTTTGGGGAATAGTAATTTTGAAGATGACGTTAAATTATAAGAAGGAAACGGGGGAGAAGTGGAGGTAAACCAGGGACCTTGCTCAAGTGGGGGGAGGGAGGGGTGGACAAATTTGGACAAGGTTAAAGAAACAAAATGAGCCAGAATCAATTTTAATAAAAAACCCTGGCAAGGTTGGGGACAAGAGGAAATTAATAATACAGAAATTGTAATGATCGAATTACGGGAAATGAGCGGTTCATGAAAAAATTTTTCCCCAACGATGACAATTAAAAAGGTACGACAAACTAGTCAGTTTGACGACCTTGCTGGAACATGTGAAACCAATTAAAACATGCTGTCATTGGGACACCTCTCCCCAAGCAAAAGAAAACCCCGGGGTCACCTGGGGAAAGCGCTACTGGAATAAAACCGAGTTCCCCCCCAATTTAAGGCTCCCAAATGGACCCCACCAAATTGGGGAAGATTATAATGAAAAGATGTGTGCCCTTTCAGAAAATAGGCGACATTGGTTGTGATTCTTTTCCTTATTAGATAGCGGGGTATATTGGGAGATATACCAGGTTATAAACCATCCATTCCCTCCCAAGAAAAATTTAAGGTTTGGGAATGATAGCAAGGTAAAAAGGTGGAAGCAGATTTTACACTTTAAATTCGGGGAGAACGAAATTATGTTGCTAGGGGGCTGGAGAAGCGGGAAGGTGGAGATGATGCCTGGGGATTTGGTCCCCGTTAACCCCTTTTATCTAAAAAAACCGTAACCCAAAAGGGCATCCCAAATTGTTTGAAGGGGGGGGGAATCAAAAGAATCCCAAGTGGGGGTTTAAAAAAAAGGATTACCACAAGCTATCAGTGCCAGACGGGGTGTGGGCAGGGGCCCAAACACAAAACCTATCAGCTTGTCTAGGGAAATTTGGGGGAGAGTCCAAAAGGGGACTTTAAAGAATAAAAACCATTACCCCCTTTAAAAGTTACCCATGGGATGTTCGGGGTTGGGATATCCTTTTTTTACCCCTTTACCAGGAAAAGAAGATATGAAGAGAAAGATTCAATCCTTTGAAAATGATTGGTAGGGGGCAGTCAATTGTACAGAATTGGGCCCCGGGGGAAAGGGAATTTTTAAAGGACCTTAAAAAAATGCCAGTATTAATGAAGCCCATAGAAAAGACAAAGGATCAATTGAAACAAGTTAAGTGGTTGGGGAAAAGAAGGTTTTGGTTTGGGGCGACGATGAGCAAAATTGCGATGTTGGTCCCAAAAGTGATGGGTACATTCCTAGTTAAGTCATCGGGGGGGTTTTTAATACGGAAGGTTGGTAAAAGGGAGATTAAAGGGAAAGACAATCTTTAGCATGCAGCAACTGGGGAGGGGGATGTTTAGCAGTGTTCCCTTTCTCAGACGGGACTGACGAAGAAATTGCTGAAAAAAACCAACGGGGGGGCTGGAGGGGGAGACCACCACGTGGGGGGAAAAAACCCCCCACAAGGGGGAGGAAAACATTGACCAAGAAGAACAAACCTTAATAATCAATCGCACCCACAGACACACGACATATTACTTTTTCATGAAGAACAAAAAAGAAGAAAAAGAAATTACATTGCATGGGAAACAAAAAAGACGAAAAAAACATTACTTTTGAATGTAGAACAAAAAAAAGATGAAAAGAACATTACATTGCATGTAAAAACAAAAGAAGAGGAAAGAACAAAATTGCATGGAAAAAAAAAGAGAAAAAACATTACGGGATTGGGAAAAAAAAAAGATGAAAGGGAAAATTAATTGCAAAAACAAAAGAAGACGAAAAAAAACATTACTTTTTCATGTAGAACAAAAGGGAAAATGAAAAAGAAAATTACATTTGCATGAAGAACAAAAAAGATGAAAA
This sequence comes from Acanthosepion pharaonis, assembly GCA_903632075.3. Taxonomy (NCBI): domain Eukaryota; kingdom Metazoa; phylum Mollusca; class Cephalopoda; order Sepiida; family Sepiidae; genus Acanthosepion; species Acanthosepion pharaonis. Next base: position 6,287,914 of record CAHIKZ030004391.1, on the reverse strand, counting down.
AAGAAAATTACCCTGCAAAGAAAGAAATTAAAATTGCATGGACAAATGTATGGTGCATGTTAAAAAGGGTGTAATTAAGTTTTTGGTGTCATTTACGAGTAAATGACAAATCTTAAAAGGGGGGATTGTGGCACCCTGCATCCCTGGCAAAACTGAAAAGAAATATTTTATAAATATAAGGGTTTTTTTTTACGGTTTTTTCAACCATTTTATAATTTTTAGGGCTGAAAAAAATTTCGGGGTTTTTGGGGAAAAATTTTTCTTTTCCCAAGCGATTGGGAAAAAGGAAGAGAAAACGAAGAAGAAAAAAAAAATACGAAAAAAAGGTCAGAGGCGAGCGCACACACGGCCGGGGGGACAGATACCAGATGTTTTGTAACAGGTCAAGCACCCGACCTACCCGGTCCACGAAAAAAGGGAATTGATTATCAGTGGTTGAAGAAACAAAGTTTGGGAACAAAAAGAAAAAAAATTGGGTAGGTAGCAGGTGGAAAGGGGTCATTGAAGTGATAGAGATTTTAAGTGGGTGGGGGGAAGGGATCTAAGGATATGAAAAACAAACCATTAATAGAAAACACAGACAATTTCCAGGGTTTGGGGGAAAACCACACAAGATGATGTTGGCTGAAAATGTTTTTTTAGATAATGAAGATTTTTTTTTCGAGCGAAAGAAAAAAATGAAATATTTTTTCTGTTCACGAAAACCATCCAGTCTGGGAAAACCTTTTTTAGGTCATATCCAATTAGCGATAAACCGTTGACAAATACCACGGGTTAAAAAACGGGGCGTCATCTCGGTTTGCGTATGATAAAAGGGGGATTTAAATTAATATTTTGTTTTTTTTGCAAGGTGTTTTTTCCCCCAAAAGGGGGAAAAAGATACCACCAAAACCTCATTGGCCAAAACGGGCACGTGACACAAAAAAATCGGACACCCCTTTGGGGCGAAGTTGAAGTGTAACCAAAGGGTAGAAGAAGCGGGGGAAATTGGTACCCGCCCCCCAGAAAACATGGTGAGAAAGGGGGGTGAAAGTGATTTCCGGAAAAAGGAAAAAACCCCAACCAAAAAATAAGAAGGGGGGATTGGGATTTAGAATTATCAAAAAAAAAACCCCGGCGCCGACAGACCCCCCCCAGTTTTGATCCGGGCAATAAAGCGAAACCCCCCGGCAGAAACGATCAGCCGCGGACGGCGAAACGGGTTGGGTTTTTGGGCCCCCGGGGGCGGGGAGTTTTCGCCGCGGACGGGAGAGAGTTTCAGCCACGGACGGCGAGAGAGTTTGAGTTGGGTTTAGCCGTGAACGACAAGCAGAGATGAGCGCCCAGTGTTGAAACCGCGTCAAGATACGGCCAAGATTTTCCCCAATTCTGGAAAATTCTTCAACCAAGAACAAGTAGTTTGGGGACAAATCGGGCCACAGAAATAAAATTTTTTACTTTCGTCCAAGGACACGCCGAAACACAAATTTCTTAGAAAAGCAAAAAACAACTGGAAGCCTGGGTTTTTTTTTTTTTTTTTTATAATTGTTTGTTATCACCCCCCCTTGGACTCAACCCTTACCCCCCCCTGTTTGATCTCGGGGTTGTCTAAGATCAATTCACAACGTGGGTAGGGAGATTGGGGATCAGTGCAGTTACCCTGGGAACCGGGGGTTGGGCCCGGGGTTGGGGAAAAGGGGAGGGGTATCCCAAATTAACCAAAAGGGGTTTGAACGTCACGTTTAAAAGGAAAAGGGGCGGGAAAAGTGACGTTTCGGCGAAGACGCCAAAAGTTGGTGCTGCCTTTTACCAAAGTATCAGAGCCTGGGGGCACGTGACGTCACAATTGGGGGCGATTTGGGGTCGAACGACACAGCCCACCCCTTTCGACTGGGGGCGACGTCACATTACAAGCCATATCACAAAAGAGAAGTTGGACACTTTCCAGTACCAAGGTTCGTAGTGAAGAGATTAATTTAACGTCTTTTTGGGGGGATGTCCTTTTTTCAAAGGAATAGTTTTTTGTTGCATGAAATTTTTTTTTTTATTTTTAAATTTTTTTTATAAAACGTTTTATGTTATTGATTCCTTTTTTTTTTTGATAATTTTCATTATTATTTTATTATTTTAATTTTTTTATTTATTTTTTTTTTAATAAAATAATAATAATAATCCTACAAGAGCAAGAACCCCCAATCGATTTTAATCCACATTTTTAATACTTTATGGGACCTTAAATTTTTTGGGGAAAAATTCAGAAAAATGAGTTAATTTTTTTCTTATTATTTATTTAAAAATTTTTTAATTTTTTTTTTTTAAAACGGGAAAAAAAAAAAAGGGGTTTAAAATAATTCACTAAGAATGGGACTAAACGATCCAAAGAAAAAAGAAAAGGGAAAAAAAAAAAAAAGGGAAAAGGGAAAAATAATAAAAAAAGGGGAAAAAAGGAAAAAATTGTATAAAAAAGGCCGTAATTCCCGATGTCGGGCAGGTTTTTATTTTACCTTTTTTTTTTGAAAGAATAGAATTGGGGATTCCCGGCCCGGGGCGCTGACCAAAAATTTTCTGAAAAATTCTTATCAAAATAACGAAAAAGGGAACTTTTTAAATTTTTGAAAATAGAAATGAATTTTTCTTTTTGTCAAAAGAAAGGTTTCGGGGAAGGACTGGGAAAACGAATACGGAATTGACCTGTTAAAATTTTAAACCCCCTTAAAAAAAAGTAGAGATATTTCGACCCAGATAATTAAAAATTCCCCGGCTATCAGGAAAAAAAAAGGGTAAAAAAAAGCAATTGTTTTTGGGCCACGGGGGGCGCCAGGGAAAGGGGGAAAAAAATCCTTTCTAAAAAGTCAAGACTAATTAGCAGCGGGGGTTTTACAAAAATCCAGGTGGGGAGGGAGGGTTGGTCTTTGCGTAAGGCAAAAGGTGGAAACGGGTTTTGTTTTTTTAAAAAAAAACACGTAAACCCCCCAACAAAAAGGGGGAGGTGTTCGGTCAATAACAATTAATTTGGAAAAAATCACGGGCCCGCGGAAGAAGAAGGAAAAAACCCGATCAATAACCCGTTGGACGAAAGGGGGTCACTGGGGTGCGGAAGAAGAAAAAAAAGGTTGGGTCGGGAACGATTGGTTGAGAGCGACACCTGACATGAGAGGGGACTAAAAAGAAAAGATTTTGCGCCGCCCCCAAAAAGGGACTGTGAGAAAATAGGGGGGAAAAAAAAAACGATAATGGAAAGCCAAAATTTACGGCTTTTGAAATTTCGAGAGGCCCCTGACCTGGGAAACCCACCCCAAGGGTTTTTTGCGGCGTAATTTTAAACAGGACCCCAAAAAGGGAGAAATTTAGTTGGGGCTGCGCCTCGGATGGGAAAGGGGTTTGAAAAGGGGGGCCGGGCCCGGTTCATTTGCCCCTTCGGGCAAAAAAGGGGTCCGTTTTTCCCAAATGGAGAAATTGAGTCGCGCCGCAGCGGAATGGGAACAAAAATTCAGAAGGAAGAGAAGAAATCGGGTTTGGGGCTGAAGTTGAGTTGAAGTTGGGTTGGGGTTGGGGGGAGTTTCAGTTCACCTCGGACGGCGGGAAAAATCCCCGAAACAAAAACCCAGCCCCAAATTGAAAACAAAAATCTTCCACCAAGTTGAAAAGAAAAAATACCAAACCCCAAACAGGCAAAAAAAGAAGAAATACAACTCAAGTCGGGAGAGAAGAATCAACTGCGAATGATCGATAGAAATTTGCCCCCGGGGTCGAACGGGAAACCCCACTCCGACATACCACATGATTCGAAAGTAGGTAATTAAAATTTTTTTTATTGTGTGATAAAACTTGGGGAAGCCCCCAGAGGGGTCGGGGAAATTTAGAACAATTTTTTTTTTATGTAACGGACTTTTAAAATATAAAAAGGGTTTTTACCCTTTTTTTTTAACAATTTTTTTTGGGTTTTGGAGTTTTGTTTTGTTGGTTTTAACCCCCTTTGGACCCAGCTCAGGTGGCCCCTGCCTTGCCTGTCCAAGAAACTAAACGGGGTGGGTAGACAGACCGGGGAAACCCCTAAAAGGCGGGACCAGGTGTTGGAAGCGAGTCGGGAGAGGCGAGGCTGGTGATCATCTGACCAGAGGGGTTTGGGGGGCACGCTTGGACCCAGGAGGGGCGACCCGGAGGAGCGACGTTCCCGTCGGCGCCGTAACCAAAGGGGTCCCACACCCGGGTGTAACCGTCCAAAGGGGGGCCCGGGAAAGGGTCAACCCCGAGACAGCCACGCCATATGGGGCCCCCTGGTAAGAGGGATTTCAACCCCGAGAAGAAAGATCGACCGCCGTTGCTGAAAATTTAGACCCGAACTCAAAAAACGACCCGGGGCCAAAGGAAAAAAAGGGAAAAGGGAAACGTCCCGAAAGGGAGGACACCTTATTTTGTTTCCCAACCTCGATTGTTGCTGTATAGGCTGTCTTTTCTGTAGAAAGCCCGATTATGGGGTCGGAATAGAGCAGTGGGGGTGGGGAAAAAGTGGGGGGGGTTGCCGAGTTTTAAGGGGGGGTTTAAGGGCCGAGGGGCCCAGTGTTTGATGGTAGGGAAGGGTTCAGGAACTGGCGGAAAACCTCGAAAAAACCGAACCATCCGACCCCGGACCAGGGAAACCCCAACCCCCGGGATACGATGCCACAAAGGGAAAAAACGTCGGAGTTCGTAAAAGGGGGTCCTTTGGAAAATCATCCCCGCTTGGCCTGGGGAAAAAGTAAAAAAAATGCTGACCAAAAGTTCCGGGCCCACAATTTTGGGCCCTAAAAGGCCATGAGGGCCCTTTTTAAAAAAAAACAACCGGGGGGAGGCCCGGAGGTTTGGGGGGCCCCCGGGGAAGGTTTTCGTGTTGCATTCCCCCAGGTGGTCAGGGAAAGATATTTAGGCCCCCTCGGACCAGGGAATCGAGTTGGTTTCCCGTTGAAAGGAAAAAAGGGTCAGAAGAAACGAGGCCAAAACCTTATGGGAAAGGGTAAAAAGGAGGCAAACGGAGGCTAAATACGGGAAAAACCCCCAAAGGGAAAAAAGGTTAAAAGGGGGAGGGAGAAATAGGGGGGAGGACCCCAAAGAACTTTTTGGAATCCCCCCCGGGGGAATGGGGGAACGGGAACCCGTGGGGCAAAAAAAAAGGGCTTGGGGAGAATATTGCCCCCGGGTTCCAACCAGGAACCCGATGGGGGTTGGTTTAAGGGAAAGGGGAATGGGTAGTTTAGGGTCAGAAAAGGGTGGCCCCCACCGGGGGAAAGGGAAACGAACCCGGGGACCACCCCCGGGAAAAAAACCCCAAGGGCCCCCCAAATTTAAAAGGGGGGCCCGTTAAAAGGAGAGAAAAAAAGGGTTGGAAAGTGGGGGGCCCGAAGCTTAAAAGGGGGAATTTGAAAGGAAGAAAAAAACCACCTTTGAAAAGGGGAAGGGGTTGGAATTTTAAAGAACCTTTTAGGGGAAAGCTTCCATTAAGAATTTTTGGGTTTTAGGAAGGCAAAAAACTTTTCTTGAAAATTTGGGGGCCGGAGGCCGGCCAAAATTCCGGGGTGAGGGGGTTTAAAAAAAGAAGGTTATTCTGCCCGGGCCCCCTTTGGGGGCTTAGTTTCCCCGGGTGGGGGCCCCCGGAAAAAAAGCCCCGGGTTTTTCCTAACAAAAAATACCTTAGGAGGATATGAGTTTGGGAAAGGGATTTAACGGGGAAACTTGTATTTTGGGGAAGGGAACAACACTTTTTTTAAAAGGGGGGGTTGGGGAAGGGCTAGGAACCAACGGGTTAAAATTTAAATGGTTAAAAATCCCAGGGTTTTTTTGGGGGAAAATGGTTTTGGTTTTGCCAAGGAGAAAAATTTAAAACCCGGGGCAAAGGGGATTAAATTTTAAAGGGGTTGGGGGGAAAGCCAGGGGGCCAAGAGGAAGGAGGTAAAGAAGGTTGGAGGAAGGTAAAAGACCTTCCCGGCCCCCATTTTTAAAAAAATTTAAGCTTGGCCCGAAAAAAAAGAAATACGTTTGGGCCCCGGGAAAAAAGGGCCCGGTAACGAGGTTTAAACCCCCTTTCAAAAGGAATGGGGACCATTTGTTCCCATTGGGGGTAACCCCGGCCCAAAAAGGGTATTTTAAATTAAGGAGAGGGAAAAATTGGGGGGCATTCCCCAGCCTGTCCTGGGTTAGGAAAGGAAAAAGGGCCAAGGACAAGAAAAGGGAACAGATAAAATTTCCCCATAATTTTTAACCAAAGGGGGGGGTTTGGAAAAAGAGAGGGAAACCCCTAGATAATGGGGAGCCCCAAAAGTGGGAAATTTTTAAACAAAAGGGCCACCTTAAAAAAAACCCACCAACCCTATACTAAAAATTTTAGGAAAAGGGCTAAAAAGTTTAAAATGGGATGCAAAAATGTCTCACTTAAATAGAATGGAAGGAAAAGGGGAAAAGGCGGCCCCCGTTTCTTTTCAAAACTGAAAACAACCTTTGGGGGATTGTTATGTAGAACAGGGGGAATTGGGGGGAAAAGGCCCTATTAGAATTAGGGGGTAAATTAACCCCAAAAAGGGTAAAAGAACGTTCCTTATTGGGAATGCGAAAAAGGAGCCCCAGTAATCCCCGGGGTTTTCCCTTTTTTACAAAGGTTAGGAAAGGGGAAAGAAGTTTGAAAAAGGGGTTTTGGAGGAATTTTAATTTTGGAAAAAGGGGCCACCAAGGATGTTAATTGAGGAAAAAGGGTGAAATTTCAAAGGGTTTTAAGGGGAAAAAACCCCCGGGTTTTAGGCCCAAAAAAGGGTTTTAAACCAGGATAAGGAAAATAGGGGCCAGAAAGGTTGGGGGTAAATTTGGGAATTGGATAGGTTAAAAGGGATTTTTAAGAAGAAAGCTTTGGCCCCTGACGGAAAAAATACCTAGGGTTTTAAATTTTGGAAAAGGGCTGTCCGAGCAGAAGGGAAAAGGAAATTGGCCCCCCTTAAGGGGACCCGCAACCAAAAACCCCTTGAAAAAGGTGAGTAGGATGTTGGGGGGAAACCTGCCAAGGGGAAACCCAACCCAAAAAGGAGTTTGTTTTTCCCAAATTGGCCAAAGATTTGGCCCGTAAGAAAGGGAAGGCCCGTGTACGGGGTTTTTAAAAGCGGGAAAATTTAAAAGGGGGGTCCCTGGGCCCCAATTGGTACATAAGGCAATGGAAAATTGAAAATTTAAAGGGGATTTGGTTTAAAGTGGCACCCCTTTAAAAAATATTTCCCCCGGGGAAATGCGGTTAAATTGGAAACCAAAAACCTTTGGGAAAAATTTTATTAAACAAAGGGGTAGAGAAAACCTTAAAATTGGGGGTAATTTAAACCAAAGGTTTAAAAATGGCCCGTTGAAGGACGAAAAGGGGGCCCCCGATTTTCCTCCTTTTTTTGGGGGTTTGGAAAAAGGGCCGCCGTAAATAACCTCTGAAGGAAGAAAAAGGGGGAATAAGGGAGAAAACCCCCAATTGGGGCCTAAAAGGAAACTTTGGATTTCGGAAGGGAGAAGAAGAAAAAGGAGGGCCCAAAAGAAAAGAAATTGGAAAAGGGTGAAGGGTTTGGGGAATGGGGAAATTTAATTGGAATTTTCTATAAAAAATCCACCCAAAGAGGGGAAAAAAACTTTTTACCAGGAGAAAGAAGGACCCGGAAAAGACAGACCCCCAAAATATATATGTACAGGGAAAATGGGGAAATGAAAAACCCTTTTAATGATTTTTTTGAAAAAGGCCCGAAAATTTTTTAAACCGGGAAAAAAAAGGAGCTGGGCCTTTTAAAAGCAAAAAAAAGGAAGGTCCCCCTTAATTTGGAAAGGGAAAAGGAGGGGAAGGAAAACCTAGGAAAAGAGGGAAGGTTTTTTTTGACCCCAATAAAAACATCCCAATTACCCCCGGAAAATTGGAAATTTTTAAAAACCGGGGGATTAGCCAAGTTGGTCGAGAAAAAAATGGAAAAGGGCCCCTTTTAAAAAGACGCACCCCTGGGGGGGAAGAAAAAAAAAAACCCCCGATTTTCCCCAAACAGTTTCGAAGGGCCCCCTTTTTAAAAAGAAGGGCCCCCCCAAAAGGTTTTAGAAAAATCCACAAGTGGGAAAGGAAATGAATTCTTCCCAGAAGGAAAAGGGGGCCCAAGGGGAAAAAAAATAGAGGGTCGAAAAAAGGTTGGAATTAAGGTTTAAAACCCGGAAAAAATCCCCCAAGAAAAAGAGGGGAAAAACCCCCCGGGGGGAAGTTTTAAAAACCGGGAAAAAAGGAGAGGGCCCCGGAAACATAAAATGGGATCAAGGGAGGGGAAGGGGAACCCCAAATCTGAAAAGGGTTTTGCAATAAAAACAAGGTGGACAAGGGAAAAAAAAACTCGGTTAACCAAAATTTGGGACAGGAAAATGGGAAAATGGGGGAAAGGGTTTGACCCCCAAAAAACGGGAAAATCCCTTTGGGGGGGTTAAATTGGGGTTGGGGACCCGTGGGGCCGTAAGGAAAAAAACCCCTTGAAACGCCACGCACCCTTGGAAAAGGGGGACCATTCCCGCTAGGGGTTTTAAAAGGGGGGACCGAACCAAAGAAAGGGGAGCGATTGGGGGGAGGGGGACGAAACCCCTTTGTTGGAAAGGGAAAAAAAGAAAAAAGAAATTTTCTTGTCGAAGGGATGGGTTCAAGGGGGTTAAAAAGGGAAAAATTTGGGGGAAAAACAAAATTGGGGGAAATTAAACACGAAAAGAAGGTTGGGAAAAGGAAAACCCCGGGGACGGAAAAGCCCCCAAAACTATAAAAAAACTGGGGCAGAATGGGCATTTAGTTTTTTGAAAAGAAAGGAAACCCCAAAAAATTCTGCCATGGGAGGAAGGAAAAAATCCCCTGTAAGGAAAAAACACAAGGTTTTTCCCGTGGGGTTTTTAAAACGGGTGGGGCCCCGAATAACCCCGAAAAAAAATTTTGTTTCTGGGGGTTTGGTTTTGGGGGAGGGGCCAATAAAAAATTTTGAAATTATTGGTGTGACCCCCGGAAACCCGGGGGTTGGGGTTCCAAAATTTTGCCCCCCTTTCCCGGAAAGGGAAAAAAGGTAAAAGGGAAAAAAAAGCATTAATTTAAGAAAAAATTATTTTTTGGTAAAAAGGGTTTGAAATTGGGAAGAATTTTGGGATTTTTGTTTAAAAATTTTTAAAAAGGGAAACCGAAAAGGATGAAAGGAAAAAGGAAAAAAAAGATCGAAATATTAAAAACACTTAAAAGATAAGGTTTAAAGGGGTTGGGGGGAGAAAAAAAGGTTTGGGTTTGGGGGGAAAACGGGCAAAGAAAAAGGGGATTAATTGGTTGTAATGGGAATTCCCAGTTGGGGAACCATCCCTTTTTAATTTAAATGGAAGAAAGGATTTTGGAAAAGATTTAAAGGAAGACAGTCAATTGGCCCAAAAAATGGAGCCCTTGAGGTTCTCTTTTCCTTTAAAAACCCGAAATGGCCAAAGAAAAGCTAAGGATCACGGGGGAAAAATTGGCGTTGGGGGACCAAGGGGGCGGGAAAAAAATTGGAGCAGAAAGGGAAAAATTGGCCAAAGAAGGGGCAAACCCCGGTTGAAATTAAAATTAAAATTAAAAAAAATTCAACAAAATTATTGGGATAAAATAAAAAAAAATGGACATTTATTAGAAGAACAGAAAAAAATTTTGGGAAAACCAGCTGGGGGAACCGGGAAAAAAATGGGGGAAAAACCTTACAGCAGAGGAAAAAAAAAAAGAAAATTTAAAAGAAAAAAAAACCCCTTTTTGCAGAAAAAAAAGAAAATGAAAAAAAAACATTGCCGAGAACAGAAGAAAATGAAAAAAATTTCATTGAAAGTAGAACAGAAAAAAAATGAAAAAAAAACATTTCATTGCCTGTAGAACAAAAAAAAAATGGGGAAAAAAACATTTTGTTATGTAGAAAAAAGAAAAAAGAAAAGAACATTTCATTGCATGTAGAACAAAAGAAAATGAAAGAACCCTTTAGGATGTAGAAAAGAAGAAAAAGAAAAAAACATTTCATTGCCTGTAGAACAAAAAAAAAATTTAAAAGAACATTTCATTGCATGTAGAACAAAAAAATGGGAAAAAAATTACCCTTTCATGTTTGAAAAAAAAAAGAAAAGAAATTGCATGAGAAAAAGGAAAAAAAGGCATTTTTGGGATGTTTAAACGAAAAAAAAAGGTTTATTTTCATTTAAAAAAAGGAAAAAAGGAAAAATTCCCGGTTAAAAGGGGTGAAATTTCAAAAAATGCATTGGGCTGTTAATTATGAAAAATTTGGGGTTTAATTCTTTTTTCCTTAAAAAATTCGTTTATTAAAACAAAAATTGGGTTTAAATTTTTTTTAAAAAAAATTTTAACTTTCGGAAAAAGGGAAAAAATTTAAAAAGAATGTACTAAAAAGTCCAAAAACAAGGAAAAAAAAAAAGAAAGGAAAAAGGGAAAAAAGGAAAAAATAATAAAAAAAGGGGGAAAAGAAAGGAAAAAACATGATATCAAAAAAGGCCGCTGGGTGTGGGGGCCCGATGTCGTCAAATTATTGGGCCTTAATTTTTGGGAAAAAGAATTAATAAATTTGAGCTACCAATTTTCCCGGGAAAAAATTTTTATCAAAAAAACGAAAAAACTTTTTAAAATTTGAATAATAGAAATGAATTTTTTCTTTTAGGAGAAAGTGTTTTTGGGTTGGGGAAGTGACTGGTGCGATTGGGGGGAAATTTACCTGTTAAAAATTTTGGCACCCACGTTAAAAAAGAGAATTTCGACCTGAATAATTAAGTTTTAACAGGAAAAAAAAAGAGGTAAAAAAAGAGCAATTGTTTTGGACCACGGAGGGGGCCAGGGAAGGGGAAAAAATCCTTTTTTAAAAATCAAGACTAATTAGCAAAGGGGGTGTTTGACCCAAAATCCAGGGGGAAAAGGGGGAAGGGTTGGGCCTTTTTTCAGTGCAAAAAGGGGGGAAAACGGGTTTTGTTTTTTAAAACCAGCACGATGTAAACACCGCCAACAAAAGGGAGAGGGTGTTCCCGGGCAATAAAAAATTGGTCGAATACAATCACGGACCGCGGAAGAAGAAGGGGAAAAAACCCCCGATCAATAACTTTTTTGGACGGGGGGTCACGTGGGCTGCGGAAGAAGAAAGAGAAAGAAAGGGTTTGATCGGGAAAGATTGGTTTAGGGATCACCTGACATGAGAAAACCAAAAGAAATAGATATGCGCCGCCCCCAAAAAGCACTGTGAGAAAATAGGGTTTAAAAAAAAACGATAATGGAAAGTCAAAATTAATTGGGTTTTTGAAATTTTCGGGGGGCCCCCCCACCTGACTGACCCACCCGGTTTTTCGGCGTCAATATAAACAGGACCCCAGCGAAATCAGTTGACTGCGCCTGGATGAAGAAGGGGTTTGAGCGGGCTGCGGGCCCGTTTTTCTTCCCCCCTTTTGGGGGAAGAAAAGGGGGTCCCCTTTTGGTGGGAGGGGCAGTCCGGGACTGAGGCGGAGATGGTGAACAATTTGAAACCGAAGAAGAAATCAATTGGGGCTGAAGTTTGGGGGGGAAATTGGGGTTAGGTTGGGGGGGAGTTTTACCCCCCGGGCGGAAGAACCTTTGAAACAAAAAATCCTTTTTCCCGCCCCAAATTGAAGACAAAAAAATCTTCCACCAAAATTGAAACAGGAAAAAACCAGCCCGCAAAACAAAAAAGAAGGAAAAAACTCAAGTCGGGAGAAGAATCAACTGCGAATGATCGATAGAAATTTGGGCCCCCGTGTGAACTGAACCACACTGACAAAATACTGATTCCCAAAATAGGGAATTGACATTTTTTATATTTTCATTAATTAACGCTTCAGGATGGAAAGAGAGGGAATATTCTAAAAGGAAGACATCTTGCCGGGGGACACCGTTATGAAATACAAAGCTCGAAGGAAATGACAACGCATGATATCGGTGTCGGAAAGTCTATAATTCGCATTCATCTGCGTGGAATTGACGTTTTAGTTTATTATCTTAGTAATCCATTCTCACTGCCTTTAAATGCGCACCTACGTCTTGTGGTATTTGCTCTTGCTATAACGGCAGTTGTCAGAATCATTAATCGTCTTCACGATGAATTCTCAGGAGATTGGTGGGTGGGTTCAACATTGAGGTAAGAACCTCTGTGAACGATTCCAAGAAATCCAAATTAAAAATCAGTTGCCGCAGACCTAAATAAACCTGAAGGGTATTGATTTTCAAATTAAAATCAGAAGGAATCTGAAAGAACTCTACTTTATAATACTCACATTTAAACTATTTAAGATTATTTCTCTTCTCTATGCCAGTGAGCTTTTAACTGTGCTGAACTGCGCATGCGTGCATGATCTGAACATTTTTTAGAGTGTTTTCTATCAATTGTTTAATACAATTCTTAATAAATAAATAATATACAATCACTGTCAAAATATCTATGAAAATATTATTTTATTAACAAGGATATACAATCTATGTTTGCTTGATTTATACATCCCATTTTTTAAACAGTGAACCATCTCCCACGAACCTAGCTACAGCAGATACCAAAAATATATGTATCGTTATGGACTGCATTTCTTACCTCTTACTCTTAACGCTAATACACAAAAAAACGCCTTCAACAACCCTCTGCTTTGAGTGGCTCTTTGGCCATGTATAGGGCGAATATTAGTTTTAAGAATCAAGGTTGGCTCTAAATTTTCGATTCATATGGGTAATCTTCAGGAAGGGTGAAAAAAAGTTAAATGAAAGAAAGAAAACAATAAAGTGTTCTAACTTGCTCTTTTTTTAAAAGTGACCTTAATTTATTTTAAACTTCTATTCGATAAGTCAAAACGCAAGAAGTCATGTCAGCAAAGTTCAACGGCAACGTGTATCAGTCACATGCAATGACGGGGGATTTATGTTTTTAATAAAACTTGTTTCGAAGAACAGTTGGTACCGAATTAAATTAAATCTACTATTTATAGAGGATGTGGAAGAAATACTTCCCACATATAACTTTCATATGATGATAAGATATAAACTTCAGGGTGCGGCAGAAATAACTCCAGCATTTTAAACTGTCACGTGGTGGTAGAGAATTTAGGCAGGTGACAATGATGTCCCTATCTAATTAATGTCTTACAATTACGTAGGATGTATTGTTGCTGCATATTGTATGATGTCACGGGTAAAATATAATAAATAAATACGTAAAAAATAGGTTTATTCAATATATATATATATAACTAAACTCGTTTCGAAAAACCCTCGAATTTTTGATTTGCTAATAATCAAATCAATCTCGAGGGGAAAAAAGGTTTTAAAAAAAAAGAAAGAGCTACAAACATGAACTTCTGCCGTTATATATATATATATATATATATATATATATATATATATATATATATATATATATATATTGTGTATTTAGGCAGCATCTTTTCATTCATACGTTTCATTAAATAATATAGACAAGTGTTGTCTATTTTATGTAAATTTTTTTCATAATGTCTGATAAGTTTGATAACATTATCGTTGAACGAAGAAAGAAATTCACAATATCGATCCATATTTTTTTTAATACAATCTAAGCGTTATATATATATATATATATGAAAAGTGTATATAAATATATATATATATATATATATATTATATGCGCGGTACTTATAAGATAGCGCTCAATATCAGAGATAGAGCTAACATATTTGGTTGTTGAAATGGTTCATTGTTGTGGAACAGCAGGGATTTGCAAATCAACCAAATATATATATATATATATATAGAGAGAGAGAGAGTAATGCCTTGAGATACAAGTTTAATTCATTCCAGGGCCAAGCTTGTAACTCAAAAAGATTCATATCTCAAATCAATTTCCCCCATTGAATATTATATATATATATATATATATATTATATATATATATATATATATATATATATATATATATATATATATATACGTGGTGTAATGGTTAGCAAGCTTGTCTAGCTAGATCAGTTACAACTGAAAAGTGAGTTCGATCCTCACTAGATGCCCCATACTTTCGGCCTTGTGCCACATTTAAGTTACGCTTAGAAAATCAATATATATATATAAATTTTCGTTTTCCTTTCCTGAAGTGTGTATACATTTTTTCGCGGAATCTGTTATGTCTTGGCCTCACGAACGAAGATATGTGTTGGTCTTCCGCATCACTTACATCGTCTTAGGTGGATAAAGAGCAAGCGGCAGGCTTTCCATATCGAATACTGGAGAGCAGTGGGCAGAGACTCGAGCCTTGTGACGTTACCCAGTTTCTTCTTTTTTCCGATTTGATTATGTTCGGTTGGTTGCCTGATAAATTTAAAGCCTTAATGTCGTCAGGTTGGATACGTCTCTTTCCCACCGAAGGTGATTAACTCCACAGGAGATGAAGTCACCTTTCTAAGATTTTTTTTTTTTTTACTCATCTCCAACAACCTTTCCATCGGCTAGAGGCGAGTTCTTCCATTAGTGGCATCTTTGGAAAACAAAAGATTTCTATTTTTCTGACATAGCTAGCCTATTGTACTCCAGATGTTTTCCTTTTTTCAGTATAGTTTAAAACTTTTGGCAGGAACTGATTCTATACTTATAGATTTAGTGAGGAAATCCTCTAATACACTTTTTTAGAATCGTGCGGATTCAATTTAACCAAGACTTGACACTATATATGGGCTGCTTGTTGACTTTGATTTTCATTTCTTTTGTGAGTTTTACGTTGTCGCAGAGATGTTTGCATAATCGACCAAAGACTTGTTCAGAAAATGAACGTAGGATTTTTATTTACATAATATCGAGCTTGTGTGTAAAAAAAATATCTTTATTTTAAATTTAAATTTCTTGTTTATGTGCCGTGTCCATTCAGGACGTTAGCTCACATAGCTCTCCACAATTTCCTGTAATTTGTAGCTCTTAATATTTTTTCTTTTGCCATCTCTAGTAATCGCTGTTCTGCCATCCATTTATGCAAGCTTGTTAGGTTGGTTATGTGCCTCTTTCCTTTGTCCCTCTTACTATGGCCAGTAAGTGTCAAATTTTCTAAGGCCTCTTTCTTCCTTATGTGTCCAGGAAATTTCAGCAGTCTCTAATGTTTAGTATAAGTCTCTTTTTTGACATCATTTTCTCTAAAACTTCGTCATTGCTCATATGTTCAGTCCCTTGTATTCTCGGCATCCTTTTGTAGAGCTGCTCTTTTCTTGTTCCATGTCTTTTCTTAATCTGTGATGAGATAGCCCAGTATTCACTTCCATATACAAACAACGAAATTACGTAATAGTTATGTATTCTTCTTTGTTTCTAGCAAGGTCGTCTTGTTTTGTTAAAAATGTCTTTAGTTGTTGGAAATCATCTTTCGCTATTCAATGCTCCTTCCAATTTCAATGTTTTCCTTCACTTTCTCAGTGAAAACACTTCCTTGAGTGATTCAAGGTCAAGAAATAAGATATGGCTGACCTTGATGACTAAAATATTCAGTACTTTTTAGCAGAAAACTGCATATGAAAACTATTACAAGAATACAAACCAATTAGCATCATCTACCAAGTGTTCCAAAAAAAGAGGACTCAAGATAAAACATCCTGAAAAGAAAGTATGATGTGGAATTGGGATGAACGCAGTGATGGCACGTTCCCGGAATCTATCATAAAATGTTAGATGTGAAATTAGTAAGCATTAATAATTTTCAGTCCCTCTAAGTATGAAGCAGTTATCCCAAATTTAGTATTGGAGATAAAGAAGTTGATCATAAAAATAGCTGCGTACGTTTTACGCAACATTACAAGTAGCTACAAAACCAAAACATTAACCCAAAAGATTTTGTTATGTTCTTAAACAATTTCGGCATATGAGTATGGCACCTTGCATTTATTGGAAATATTCATAGAAATATGAGTTAATTTTTTTTCTTATTCAGTTTATTAAACAGGTTGTTAATTTTTTTTTTTAAAACGGAAATTAACTGGGTTGAAAATAATTCACTAAGAATGTACTAAACGATCCTAAAGCAAGGAAAAAGAAAAAGAAAGGAAAAAGGAAGAAAGGAAAGATAATAACAAAAGGGGAAAGAAAGGAAAAGACATGATATCAAAACAGGCCGCTGGGTGTGGACCAGATGTCGGTCAGAGCCTCTGACTGACCTTAATTTTGTTGAAAGAATAGAATTGGAGATATCGGTCGCGAGCGCTGACCGACATTTTCGTAGAATAATTCTTATCAAAATAACGAAAGGTAACTTTTAAATTAGAATAATAGAAATGAATTTTACTTTAGTCAGAGAGAAAGTGTCTTTGGGTTGGGGAAGTGACTGGTGAAAACGATATACGGAATTGACCTGTTAAGAATTGGACACCCACGTTAAGAAAGTAGAGATATTTCGACCTAGATAATTAAGATTCTCGGCTATCAGGAAAAACAAAGAGGTAAAAAAGAAGAGCAATTGTTTTTGGACCACGGAGGGCGCCAGGAAGGCGGAAAAGATCCTTTCTAAAAGTCAAGACTAATTAGCAGCGGGCTGTTTGACAAAGTCCAGGTGAGAGAGGGCAAGGATTGTCATTTTGCGTACGTGCAAAAAGGTGCGAAATCGGATTTTGTTTTTTTTAAAACCAGCACGATGTAACCACACCCGCCAACAAAAGGGAGAGGGTGTTCGGTCAATAACAATTGGTCGAATACAATCACGTGACCGCGGAAGAAGGAAAGAAAACCTCGATCAATAACTGTTGGACGAGGCGGTCACGTGGGCTGCGGAAAAGAAGAGAAAGAAAGGTTCGATCGGGAACGATTGGTTGAGAGCGATCACCTGACATGAGAGAGACTAAGAGAAATAGATATGCGCCGCCCCCAAGAGCACTGTGAGAAAGTAGGGGTGAAAACAATAACGATAATGGAAAGTCAAAATTAATACGGCTTTTGAAATTATCGAGAAACCCCTGACGCCGACCGACCCACCCCGGTTTGTTGCGGCGTCAATATAAGCAGGACCCCAGTCGGCAGAAATCAGTGGGAGCTGAAGTTGAGTTGGAGTTGCAGATGGAGTGGAGTTGCAGCTGAACGCGGGCATCAGGCCCGATTCACTCGCCCCTTTGCGGGCAAGAGAATCCTCAGACAAGAAATCCTTCCAGCCCAAGTCGAAGACAGAAGAACTTCCAGCCCAAGTAGATGAAGAAGAAGATTGCCTGAAAGCCTGAGAAGAATTGGAGCTGCAGACAAGCCGAAAGTCGATGAGAAGTTAAAGTTCATCCCCGGACGGCAGCGAGAAAAGAACCCTCAGACAAGAAGAACTTCCAGCCCAAATAGATGAAGAAGAAGATTGCCTGAAAGCCTGAGAAGAGTTGGAGCTGAAGTTGAGTTGAAGTTGGAGCTGAAGTTGAGTTGAAGTTGGAGTTAGGTTGGGCGTGAGTTGCAGTTCACTCTAAAAGTAGGTAATTCGACATTTTCTATTGTGTGCGATGAAGCGGACGACAGAAGAATCCTCGAAACAAGAAATCCTTCCAGCCCAAGTTGAAGACAAGAAATCTTCCACCGAATTGAAGCAAGAAATCTTCCACTGAATCGAAGCAAGAAATCTTCCACTGAATCGAAGCAAGAAATCTTCCACTGGGTTGAAACAAAAAATCTACCAGTCTAAACAAACGAAGAAAAAACAGAAATGCAGCTCACGTCGAAGAGAAGAACCAACTGCGAACGACCGATAGAAATTAGCCCAATGTCGAACTGAACCACACGCCGACATACATACATGATTCTAGAAAGTGGGTAGTTCGACATTTTTTTTTTGCTATTTTTGTGATAGAAGCTTGGTGCCATAGTTCACAGAACGGGTCGGGAAGTGAGAACTATTTTGTTTTATGTAATAGACATTGAGATATAAAAGGTTGTTACCCTTTTTATCAGCAATTTTGTTTGGTGTCGTGAGTTTTGTTTTGTTGTGTTTCGCCACCCCGTCGGACTCAGCTCGTATCGGCCCCAGCCCTGCTGGTCCCGTCTGTCTAAGATCTAAACACAGCGTGGGTAGACAGACCGGAGATCGGTACAGTTGCTTTAGTGACCAGGTGTTGGAAGCGAGTCGGGAGAGGCGAGGCTGGTGATCATCTGACCAGAGGGTTGGAGCGTTTGATGGTAGTGGGAGGAGGAGCGACCTGGAGGACAATCCTCGAAAAGCGCCGAACCATCTACGAGCTCAGTCATGCAGGCCCAACTGGCGGACCTGTATGTGGAAGTCTGAGTGATGAGCGTGTTCGGCGACGTCCTGAAGAGGGACCGCTCAGACTGTCGGCGCCGCGAGCTGGCCAGAGAGAGCCAGGGGTATGGGATAAAGGTGAAGAGGTGTGGGAAGAAGCAGACACAAGTCAGGAGGCTGGAAGAAGGGGGGTACCCGGAAGAACCCCGTATGGAATCAGAGGGTTAAGGAAGAGGTGGATCGACCAGAAATATGGGAGGAGGACCCCAATAGAAGGGCATGGTCGACCAGGCATGGCTTTATAAGCCCACGCCAATTCGATATGGGCTTTTCTGCTGGACCTGTGGGACCCTCGGACCACAGGGCGGCGGAATGTCCGACAGAAGTGGGGATTGCCCCAGACTTCAATCAGGACAGATGCGCAGGTGTGGTACGAAAGGACACCTGGCCAAGTGGTGCAGGCTGAAGAAGGGTGCCCCATCGGTGTTGACAAGGAAGGCTGAGCCAAGAGACCGGGACCAGGGAAAAAGCCAGCAGGCCACCCCAGAATTAAGAGGGAGGTGGCCCCCGTTAAAAAGGGAGAGAATAAAGGCTTGGACCAGTGGGTTGGCGAACCGCTTGGATAGGGGACAGGTTACCCCCGAGGATAGACACAAAGGCCAACCCAGTTAAAAGAGAAAGAGCAAGATGTTGGACATGTGGTCGGATGGGCCACTTTGCGGCAAGCTGTCCGACAAGAAGGTGCTGGCTTTGCAGGAGGCCAGGACACCTGAGAAGAAACTGTATTCTTAGAAACGGCCATGGGAGACCGGGAGAGGTCCGGCCAGGGTGCCCAGGTGCAGGGGCAGAACTCCACCTCATAAAAAAAAAACGAAGATGATTATTACTGCCAGCGCCTATGGCTGGGTTAACCCAAGGGTGGGGACCCAGGAAGAAAAAGCTCAGGTGTTCTCTTCGCTAACGCAAGAGAGAGACTATCCTGTAGAGCAGAGATAGGTGGTAGAGAGATGAGGGGCTTTGGTGGACACAGGAGCATCTGTGTCATTGATGAGAGGAGACATACAGGCGGGTGAAACGGAAGAGAAGGTTACGAGAAGCGGACATAGAGATCACGCAAGCAGACAGGGCCCCCCCCTGGAGATAAAGGGGGATGGTGGGGCTCCCAGTGAGGATTGGGAGGTGAAAAAGCACCCAAAATTTTTTGTAACCCCCGACCTATGTACAGAGGCAATCTTGGGAGAAGATTGGCTCCGGAATAAGAAGGGCCCAGATTGAGTTTAATCCTACTGTGTTGGTGGTGAACAGCGAGAGAACGCCATTGGGATGCCACAGAGGAAGAGATAACCATAGTGGTGGAGGAAGATGTAAAGTTACCTCCTAGGACCGCAGTGTCGGGAAAGGGTAGGCTAATGTCAGAAAAAAAGGTGCAGAGGACCTCTGCAGTTGGTCCCTGTAGAAGGAAAAGGGCCTAGAAGATAACAAGGGGTAACCCTATGCGAAACGGTAGTGGAGGCAGCCGAGTTAGTGCCCATAATGATGGTGAACCAGGCCCAAAAGACTATAAAGGTTAGGAGAGGGAGAAGATAGGGGAGAGCACTTCCCCTACGAACTCTGAATCGGGTGAGATTCGAGGAGGAACGAAGGAAGCTAGTAGAGCAAACAAAAGGAATCTTAGATGAGGGATATATTAGCACCGGATCAATTTAGAACCAGAGTGGGGGGTCTGTTAAGGAACAATCGAGATGTGGTAGCCCAGTCAGATAGGAACTAGGTCAGACCCACACAGTCGAAATGAAAATCGACACCGGAGACCACCCCTGTGAAATTAAAACCCTACCGAACACCTATACATAAAAGACCCCTTGTAGAAGAGGCAGTAGAGGAAATGTTGGAAGCTGGGATGATCGAAAGATCGATCTCTCCTTGGAGCTTCCCAATAGTAATAGTAGGTAAGAAAGATGGCGGCCACCGTTTCTGTGTAGATTTTGAAAGCTGAATTCTATATCGAAGCCGTTGGCGGTGCCATTGCCATTGATAGACGACATTTTGGCATTATTAGGAAGGCAAAGTACTTCTCTACGTTGGACTTGGGGTCCGGGTATTGGCAGGGTAGCCCTGGATGAGGCTGACAAGGAGAAGGCCGCATTCGCGTGTCACCTGGGACTGTTTCAGTTCAGAGTGATGCCATTCGGTTTAGCTAATGCCCCAGGGAGTCTTCCAACAGCTAATGTCAATAGTGTTAGGAGGATATGAGAGCTTTGCCATGGCGTATTTGGACGATATCTTGATATTTTTCGGAGACAGTGGAACAACACTTTTTTCATTTAGGACGGGTGTTGGGAAGGTTGAGGAAACACGGATTAAAATTGAAATTGTCAAAGTGTCAGTTTCTGAGGGAAAAACTAGGTATTTAGGCTTCGTCATAAACGGAGACGGTATTAAACCGACATGGATAAGGTAAAGGTCATAAAGGAAATGCCAGAGCCTAAGACCGTGAGGCAGGTAAGAGGTTTCATAGGAGCTATAGGCTACTACCGACGCTTCGTCCCGCATTTCAAGAATTGCCATACCGCTGGTAGCCCTGACGAAGAAATACGCTAGTTCAAGTGGACAGAGGACTGTCAACGAGCATTTGACTCGCTAAAGGAACAGTTGACCACCGTTCCACTGCTGACGTACCCAGACCTCAACAAGCCCATGATATTATACACGGATGCCAGTGAGCAGTGTGTGGGGCAGTGCTTACCCAGCCGTGTCCTGATAAGGAAGGACCAGTGCCAGGCATACCAGAGGAAGTACCGATATACTTCCTCTCCATAAACTCTCAGAGACACAACAGAGGTGGCCAGTAATAGAGAGGGCAAGCATATGCTATCATGTATGCTCTCAAAAGCTGGACTACTATTTAAATGGTGCGGTCTTCACTATAAAGACGGACCACAAGCCTCTGCAGTATCTACTGCAGGCAAGAGTGGACAAATAATAAAAGAAAAATTCAACAGTGGGCACTTAAGTTAAGTGGCTACCACTGTAAATAGAGTATTTGGCAGGAAGGGGAAAACACGTGCGCAGATTTACTCTCAAGAATACCGAAACAACTGGAAGAAAGATCTGTAAAAAGGGTAGAACAGGGAGTAGATGATAAAGCCTATAGAATAGGAGTAATTAACTCTAATAAGCTAAAGATCGCCCTATATTAGAATCGGACGAAGAAGGGGACGCCCAGATAATAACCGATCCCTACTGGACAGAAGGAATTGAGAAGGAGCAAGCAGACAGTGAAATAGCTGCTCTGAGAGAAAGGTGAAGTCAGGAGAGACCACCAAGTATGCCATAATAGAGGAAAGGCTGTATTATCTCTCAGGAAGGGATGAAGAAGTCAAACCCAAGTTGTATGTGCCCAAAAGTTTAAGACCAGAGATATTGGAACAGTGCCACGAAAGGTTGGGTCACATAGGAATTGATAGGACATGTGATCTCATAGGAAGAAAAGTACTATTGGCCCCAAACTGTACGGAGAAGTCACTAACTATGTTCAGGTTGTGTAGTGTGCCAGTCGCAGAGCAGAAGGCAGGAATTGGCACCCCTTGGAGGAGACAGACGTACCAAACTTCCCTTCGAGAAAAGTGAGTATGGATGTATCAGGACCATATGGGGAAACTGCACAAGGAAACAACTATATAGTGAGTTTTGTCGATTGGCTAACAAATTGGCCTGAAGCATTTGCAGTACCAGACAAGAAGGCCAGAACTGTGGCCGGGTTGATAATAAGCGAAATCTTCCCTAGGTATGGTGCCCCTGTGCAATTGGTAACAGATAATGGCACGGAGAATGTGAACAGCATCATGAGAGAGGTTTTGACAGGTTTGAATGTAGAGCACATAAAACATCCCCATATCACCCCCAGGAAATGCTAAAGTGGAAAGGTTTCATAGAACCTTGGGAGATGTATTAGCCAAGTTGGTCAGAGAAAACACTGGAAATTGGGACTTGTATTTGACGCAGGCTCTGGCGGCCGTGAGGTTTACGATAAACGAAACCTCCAGATTTTCTCCTTATTTTTTGTTGTTTGGCAGAGACGTGGTCCTGCCTGTAGATAACCTACTGAAGCCCCGAAGAAGGTATATGGGAGAAGATCATCATCAACTATTGCTGGAACAGCAACATAAGATATTCGTACAGGCCAGAAGAAGAATAAATAAAGGGCCAGAAGAAAAGAAATGAGAGGTGAATGCTGAAAGAAAGGTGGTGGAATTGAAGGTTGGAGACCCTGTCTGCTATAAAATCCACCAGAGAGAGGGAAAACTGGACCAGAGATGGGAACCGTACTACCGGATAGTAGAGCAGACGGGCCCCAGTATCATATGTAATATGGGATCAAGTGGCAGGACGAGCGAGGAGAGTTCATGCCAATGATCTGAAGAAGCTGAAATAGCTAACCTGGAAATGAGCGAGCCGAGGCCCTAAGAAGACAAGGAAAAGGAAGGTAACTCTGGTTGAACCGGAAGGAATGGAGACGGAGGAAGACTCCGAGGAAGATGAGGAGATAGGTCGACTTGACCAGATAAACAGAAGCAGTCCGAGGACGGAGTTGGAACCCTCAGCGATTAGCGATGTTCAGTCGTCGACTGAATCAGTGCAGAGAAGACCCTGTGAAATCGCCATCGCACCCCATGTCCGAAGAAAAGGAAGAGAAAGACAAGAGGTCCAAACAAGCAGTCAAGGCTTTAAAAGAGGCACCCTGAACAGGACGAAGGGTCCAGCGAGTGGGAGGAGGAGGATCAGATACCCTTTTCCCAGCTTAAGGAAAAGGATAAAGAACAGGAGAAGTTTACACATAGAGTCGAGAGGTATCAAGACATTCAAAATTGAAGACTCTAAACAGGAAGAAGAATCAGGGGATGAAGAAGAGGACAAAAACCTCCTGGACGGGAGTTAAACACAGAAAGAAGGTTAGAGGTTGAACAGGAATCACCTCAGAAGATGAGATCAGGGAGGAGAAGAACCCCAAATCTCAGTAGAAAAAAAAAGGGCTGTGCAGAATAGGAGCATTTAGTGTCGACAGATAACGACACTGGCTCATCCAAAAATCCTATTGGCTGACTATGGTAGATGTGAGTGGAGGGATGGAGTCATGGGCTGCACCTCACGAGGAACGGAAGATCATTGGCATTATTGATTGGCCACCAGTGGTGTCATGAGTACGACCTTTAGAGTGGGCGCCACGCACACCTGACCAGACCATTCTGTCTGCTGGGGGTTAGTTAGAGGAGGGAGGAGCCGAACTAAGAGAAAAGTTATGAAATGATTGAGTGATGAGTCGAGCGAAACTAAGTGATTGTGAAGAATAACAACAAGAGAATTTGTTACCTTTCAGGAATGATAGCAAGGTACAAGGTGGAAGCAGACTACATAGCATTAAATTCAGGGGAGAACGAAATTCATGTTGCTATCAGCTGAAGAAGCTAGAAAATTAATGTAGAGATGATACCCTGGGGACTTGTACCTCGTTAAGCCCTATCTATAAAACTGGTAACCGCAGAATGTGCATATTAGAATTGTTTGAAGGGAAGAGGAAGGAATCAAAAGAATCTGCCAAGTGGAGGTATTAACAAACTCAGCATTACCACAAAGCTATCAGTGTTTCAGACAGGGTGTGGGCAGTAGCCACCCAGAAACATATCAGCCTGTCTAGGGTATGTGGGGGAGAGTCCACAAGGACATTAAGAATAAGGCCACCGTTATCCCTGGTGTCGCTACCCATGGGATGTTCGGCGGTTGGGGTGTCCATCTCCTTGCCCCCCTATTACCAGATGGAAGAAAGGTATGAAGAAAAAAGATTCACTCCATAGAGATGATTGGTAGAGGCTTAGTCAATTGTACAGAATTATGGGAGCCGATAGTAAAGAGATTCTCTAATGTTACCTTGAATAAGATGCCAGTATTAATGAAGCCAATAGAAAAGATCGATATGGATCACTTAAGAGATAAGTTAAGTGCGTTGGGAGACGAAGGTGTAGCTTGGGAAGACGATGAGCAGATCGCGATAAGTTGGTCAATAGTAATGGGTACATTCCTAGTTGTAGCCATCGGGGGTGTAATAATATGGAAGATTAAGAGTAGGAGAAGATTAGCGAACGACAGTCTAGTGAGCATGCAACAACTCGAGAGGGAGATGCCGAGCGGTGTTCCTCACTCAGACAGAACTGGCGAAGAAATTGCTGGAAGACCAATGGAGGAGGCTGGCGTGAGACCACCACGTGCGGCGGAAAAACCTCCCACAGCAGAGAGGAAAACATTGACCAAGAAGAACAAACCCTGGTGAACACATCTGCACCTACAAACACACGCACACATTACCTTGCATGTAAAACAAAAGAAAATGAAAAGAACATTTCATTGCATGTAGAACAGAAGAAAATGAAAAGAACATTTCATTGCATGTAGAACAGAAGAAAATGAAAAGAACATTACATTGCATGTAGAACAAAAGAAAATGAAAAGAACATTTCATTGCATGTAGAACAGAAGAAAATGAAAAGAACATTTCATTGCATGTAGAACAGAAGAAAATGAAAAGAACATTTCATTGCATGTAGAACAGAAGAAAATGAAAAGAACATTACATTGCCTGTAGAACAAAAGAAAATGAAAAGAACATTTCATTGCATGTAGAACAAAAGAAAATGAAAAGAACATTTCATTGCATGTAGAACAAAAGAAAATGAAAAGAACATTTCATTGCATGTAGAACAGAAGAAAATGAAAAAGAACATTTCATTGCATGTAGAACAAAAGAAAATGAAAAGAACATTTCATTGCATGTAGAACAAAAAGAAAATGGAAAGAACATTACCCTTGCATGTTAGAAAGTAGAATAGAATTGCATGAGACGAATGCATGGTGCATGTTAAATGATGTAATTGGGTTTAGGTGTCATTTACGGGTAAATGACAAATCGGTTAGGGAGGATTATGGCACCTTGCATTTATTGGAAATATTCATAGAAATATGAGTTAATTTTTTCTTATTCAGTTTATTAAACAGGTTGTTAATTTTTTTTTCTTTAAAACGGAAAATAACTGGGTTGAAAATAATTCACTAAGAATGTACTAAACGATCCTAAAGCAAGGAAAAAGAAAGAAAGGAAAAAAAGGAAGAAAGGAAAGATAATAAAAAAAGGGGGAAAGAAAGGAAAAGACATGATATCAAAACAGGCCGCTGGGTGTGGACCAGATGTCGGTCAGAGCCTCTGACTGACCTTAATTTTTGTTGAAAGAATAGAATTGGAGATATCGGTCGCGAGCGCTGACCGACATTTTCGTAGAAGAATTCTTATCAAAATAACGAAAGGTAACTTTTAAATTAGAATAATAGAAATGAATTTTACTTTAGTCAGAGAGAAAGTGTCTTTGGGTTGGGGAAGTGACTGGTGAAAACGATATACGGAATTGACCTGTTAAGAATTGGACACCCACGTTAAGAAAGTAGAGATATTTCGACCCCAGATAATTAAGATTCTCGGCTATCAGGAAAAACAAAGAGGTAAAAAGAAGAGCAATTGTTTTGGACCACGGAGGGCGCCAGGAAGGCGGAAAAAGATCCTTTCTAAAAGTCAAGACTAATTAGCAGCGGGCTGTTTGACAAAGTCCAGGTGAGAGAGGGCAAGGATTGTCATTTTGCGTACGTGCAAAAAGGTGCGAAATCGGATTTTGTTTTTTTAAAACCAGCACGATGTAACCACACCCGCCAACAAAAGGGAGAGGTGTTCGGTCAATAACAATTGGTCGAATACAATCACGTGACCGCGGAAGAAGAAGGAAAGAAAAACCTCGATCAATAACTGTTGGACGAGGCGGTCACGTGGGCTGCGGAAGAAGAAGAGAAAGAAAGTTCGATCGGGAACGATTGGTTGAGAGCGATCACCTGACATGAGAGAGACTAAGAGAAATAGATATGCGCCGCCCCCCCAAGAGCACTGTGAGAAAATAGGGGTGAAAACAATAACGATAATGGAAAGTCAAAATTAATACGGCTTTTGAAATTATCGAGAGGCCCCTGACGCCGACTGACCCACCCCGGTTTGTTGCGGCGTCAATATAGGCAGGACCCCAGTCGGCAGAAATCAGTTGGAGCTGCGCCTCGGATGAAGAAGGAGTTTGAGCGCGGGCTGCGGGCCCGGTTCATTCGCCCCCTTGCGGGCAAGAAAGGCCGGTCCGTTTGGCCTAAGTGGAGAAGTTGCAGTCGCGCACTGACAGCGGAGATGAGTGAACAATAATTCAGAAGCCGAAGAGAAGAAATCAGTTGGAGCTGAAGTTGAGTTGAAGTTGGAGTTAGGTTGGGCGTGAGTTGCAGTTCACCTCGGACGACAGAAGAATCCTCGAAACAAGAAATCCTTCCAGCCCAAGTTGAAGACAAGAAATCTTCCACCAAGTTGAAACAGGAAAACTACCAGCCCAAGCAGACAAAGAAGAAGAAATACAACTCAAGTCGGAGAGAAGAATCAACTGCGAATGATCGATAGAAATTAGCCCCAGTGTCGAACTGAACCACACTCCGACATACATACATGATTCTAGAAAGTAGGTAATTCGACATTTTTCTATTGTGTGATAGAAGCTTGGTGCCATAGTCCACAGAGCGGGTCGGGAATTGAGAACAATTTTGTTTTTATGTAACGGACTTTAAGATATAAAAGGTTGTTACCCTTTTTTATCAGCAATTTTGTTTGGTGTTGTGAGTTTTTGTTTTGTTGTGTTTCGCCACCCCCGTCGGACCCAGCTCGTATCGGCCCCAGCCCCTGCTGGTCCCGTCTGTCTAAGATCTAAACACAGCGTGGGTAGACAGACCGGAGATCGGTACAGTTGCTTTAGTGACCAGGTGTTGGAAGCGAGTCGGGAGAGGCGAGGCTGGTGATCATCTGACCAGAGGGTTGGAGCGGCACGCTTGGACCCAGGAGGAGCGACCAGGAGGAGCGACGTCACCGTCGGCGCCGTAACCAAAGGATCCGACACTGGGCCAGGTGTGTAACCGTCACACTTACAATAATATATGTCCCTCACAAAAGCCAGATGTTAGAGACCAGACTTCACTTGAGAGAGGACCCTACGAACAGATCATATATTTGGCTTTGTTTATTTGTCCCACAGCGTCATTTTGCTGATGTGGTGCTCTTTCAATAATAATAGTAATAATGAATGCTACTTTTATTTTATTAATTTAAAATTCATCAATTTATTAAAAATTATCAAAAAGATATGCGATCTAGAAATTCGATTTATTAAGTAAAAATACAAGTAAAAGCTTTTATTTTCGGCATTAATTTCATCAAACATTCACTAAATTCTACCAGCTTTCAAGTAATTTTTAATTCTTGTGAATGAAGTGGATTAATGTTGATTTTATGCTCTAAACAATTCAATAAATACAAGATAAATATTTTCATTGAAAAGAAAAGGAAATAATTATACAGTTAAAGGGAAGAAAATCCTAAAATATTTTTTGCTTTTTTCCCTTAAATGTTTAAGGGAGATAACTGAGATTTTAAATTAAATGAATTTTACATTTCAACGTAAATGAAACCATTTGGCATTTCGGCCAAATTTTATAGGTTAGAGAATTTTTACTTAACAATAAAAACAAAAAACAGAAATTACTCAGATGTTTGCGCAGCATCAACTTGTGTTAAATCTGTCTCACTTAAGAAGAAATGATAATTTTAGTCATTACACCGTTATACAGAGAATTGCCTTATTATATTTACTCTCATTGACATTTAACACAATAATTAGTTGTTTTAAGTGAATATAAAGTGATGGTATGTCTTGTTAAATATTACATAAATCCCTTAAATATTCTAGTCAATTTCAATAATTCTCTCGTTTAAATGGATTCGATTCTTTTATCTTACGTTCAAATATCGTAGAAAATTACCTTAAGCACTCATTTGATGACTGTTATAACACTCAACTCCTTATTTAGACTATTTATATTCGGACTGACGATGTTAAAAAATAAGACAGTATCTTAAATAACTGCTGAAAAAAGGGAAGAAGATGCCAATGAATAGCCACCCTAATCCTCCACCTTAATTTGACCGAATACATGGCGATACAAGAGTTAACTAGAACCTGACCATCCCTAAATAATAATAAAAATTAAACTGTCTTTAACCCCACCAACAAAATATTAAAATTGTCTTTGCTAATATTAAGTAAATCAATTTCTAAGAAAGTTATTCTTCAAATCGTTTGATAATGGAACAAAGCTCTGTATTGTAGATTTAATTTTTAAAATTAATCTAGATTTGTAGTTTTCTGTTTTGAAACACACGATGTTCTATGTCGAGATGGAATCATATCTTTTAAAAATAATTCTAATATTAAGCTCTACGGATCATATTGAAAATTGTTTTTTTAAAAATAAAAATAAAAGCTAAGAACTCTGAATTATAAATATCACTGTTCTTTCCTATTATTTTAAAATATATATTTATATTCGGACTGTTGTCCTCATCTTTGTTGTTGTTATCACAACATTTCGGCAGTTGTGTGCCCCGCCTTCCTCAGGTGCATATCTAGGCAATGGCCTAGTAGGTAAAAGCGTTGGTTCGTGAATTTGGTGACATAGTGGTTGTAAGTTCAATCCCTGGGTCGGGCAGTGTGTACTTGAACTCAATGGAAACAGGCAAGTAATAACTGGACAGTACTAAATAAGATAAGAACTTGACGATATCCTCAGACATGAGATTAAATAAAAGGTGCGGTTCGGAATTCCTTGTAGGTTGACAAGATTAATGCATACTTGAGGAAGGCCAGAGGGCACACCGGTCGAGATAACGACAAAGATGTGGACAACAGTTTGAATATAGCGTAAATAATGATAGCTCCTCATTCCAGGAATTCAGAAAAAAACTCACGTTCTTCTCGCCATCCTTGTCAAAGTGAAATACTTTTCCAGCTTTTTGACTATTTCATTTTTTGCAATGTCTAAATTTGTGTTTCTTGTCTGGATTTTGTGATCTGTTCGAATTTCAAGATATAGATTTTTTTAATATTCTGTACCCGCTTTGCAAAGCAAGATATATTTACCACTTCAAATATTTGAAACAAAAATTTTAAATGAACATTTCGTTCATAAATTGACTTGTTATAGTTAAGGAAAGTTTTACAAATAGATGCCAACTTGTTGGAGGCCAAGTAAAATGCAAATTTCAAACACTTTTCTGCACTATATAAGACAACATTCGTAAACAGAACTATTTTTGATGTGCAAATAAAAATAATCCTTGCAGAAAAGAACATTAATGATGGACAGTTAATTAATGAAATATACTTTTTTAAAAATCAATATGCAAACTTGAAGAGTGATATTGCCTAGAAGTAGATAATATATAATACAGATATTGAGCTTTTAGCGTATAAATTACTATAAAGTAGAAGTGGGGCTTTTTAACCCCAGAATTCGTTGGATAATTGTGCTCCAATTTCGCATTTATTCATATAGATTTTATGAAATAGGTTTTTACATAATTATCTATTACGTTTCTCTAACTCTTCAAATGTTGAATGTATGACTAATTCTAATTCCTATTTTCCCATCTTTACACAATTTTATCTTATAAATTGTCTCCTGTTCTGTCATTCATGAAATAAAAATAATTTCTAAAAATAATTTCTAGAGTTTCTACGGAAAATAAGTATCTAAGTACATCAAATTGACTTTAAATTAATTGGCAGCAGAAGAATTATCATTGAACTTTTAAAAGGTAAGTTTAAATATTAATGCAATACTTAAATGCAGTGACCAATTTTGAGTTCTTATGTAGTTCTTCGCCTCTACTCCTCCCTAGCTATTGTGATGATGGCCAAACCAAGAGTCCTCCACAGGAGCTAGGAATGATTAATGGTTAGTATAATATATTAATATATATTTTTAACCTCGCATAATTGAATCTGAAAATCGTTCTCTGCGAATGACTTTTCTAGGGTTTTTTGAATGAGTTATGAATCATTGAAATCGGACCAGTGGGAGCGGAGGAGTTGCTTGGGCACACACACACACACACACACACACACACACACACACACACACCGTACTTTATATATAAGATGATTCGGGAGTTTGTAAGGGACGAGACGAAACTACTACTCTTCTTCTTCTTCTTCTAGTCCTGGGTATGTCGATAAACTTCATACAACAGCAAGGCCTTCTGATCGAGAGATGTGAGGTTTTGTGGAGAATAGAACGACATCTTAATTACTGTTGTTCCCAAGTCTACCGTGACTCGGTGTCGTAGCTCCTGTTAGAGTGCAAAATATGGGCAAATAGAGTACCTTCAACCCAAAACAAAACATTACGAAAGGATAAAAATACATTTTTATGTAAAAATATCAACAATAAATATTTATAATAAAATTACCAACAATACCTACTTATAGTATATATTTAGCTGAATCCACAAAATTGTGTTCAAAATATTTAACTTCGGCATTAAATAACCCATAGAGGTGTTGATATGCCGTTTAACAAAATCAACCAACCAAAATCTTCTTCTGCTAGATATCCGATGTTTAGCACTTGAGACTGCGTAACATTACCATCACCATGAACTTGGAATTGCCTCCACCATGAACTTGGA
Source organism: Acanthosepion pharaonis (assembly GCA_903632075.3). Classification (NCBI taxonomy): domain Eukaryota; kingdom Metazoa; phylum Mollusca; class Cephalopoda; order Sepiida; family Sepiidae; genus Acanthosepion; species Acanthosepion pharaonis. The sequence continues at coordinate 6,257,092 of CAHIKZ030004391.1, read as the reverse complement.
ATTACCCCCACCATGAACTTGGAATTACACACACCATGAACTTGGAATTACTCCCACCATGAACTTGGAATTACTCCCACCATGAACTTGGAATTTTTAAAACCCCAGCAGCACCCTGGTTTTGAGACTTTAAATTCTTTTAAAAATATATTGTTCATCACTTCCAGTGTTTTGACAACGTTCTAAGTCCTTCATCTCTTATAGACTGGGGATCTAATATTTTCCATTTGCATTCCTACACGCATTCCTTTCTTTTCGTCTGTTAGAATACTAACAGCTTTAAGTTCGGAAAAGTCTGGAAGGGGAGAGATAATATATTCGGTTACGAGGTGGAAAAGTGTAACGATTACATATTTAAAGAAGAAGAATATTAATATAGAAGTTTTTCTTTTTGCAAAAAGAACGCTAAAATTTGGTATGCTAATTTATAGTACATTTGCTGATGTAACAAAAACAAGAATTTAATTAAAATTTTAAATGTTCTGAAAAGGATTAAAAACAAAATTTTAATTAAATATTAAAAAAAATACGTTGATCTTTCCTCTTAATAATAACATAAATATTTTGATGATAAAACTTTGTTTTCATTTAGTATGGAGCATTTTTTGGTTTCGGTACGCTAATTTTATTTAGCAATTTTGTATATATATATATATATATATATATATATATATATATATATGTAATTCTCCTCGTATTAAATATAAAGTGTTTTTTTCTTTATAAATTCTTAACTCAAGTGTAACTAGAAACTTGCCCAACTCAAACAAACTACTTTACTTAAAATTATAAAGAGAAATGAAAAAAAAACTTGGTTATAATATTAAAAAAATAATAATTTAAGTTTAAAAACCAAGGGAGATAACAAAAGATAAAAAAATATCAGTTACCTTTTCCTTAATGAATGTTTTGTCATGACAACGAACATTCTCTAAATTTTTAGTAAAAAATAAAAATTACAAAATCTTATACAAAATTTTAGGATCTTCGTTAGAATGTTTTCTAGGGCGGAGAAATGTGCAATGTTTGCAATAACTACCTACCCATAAAATATGAAATCAACCACCATTTATCTCCTATCCAACTCCAGGTGGGTCTTGTGACCTGTCAGTTCAGAAGCACCTCTACATTAAGGCAGGTCGATTTTGGAACCGTGTTATTGCACTCAGTTTGAAAGTTGAAGTTTCACATGATAAATAATAATTGAAAAGGCTTCTTTTTTTTTCTTTTTTTTTAAATCAATACCTTTTTTTGAGGAAACGAGTTTAAAGATTAAGTTTAGGTTCAAAATCATAGCGTTGGAATTTTATTCCGGTGGAAAGCCTTATAGCACAGCCTTATAAAATTTATAATTTACTAAAGCTTCACAAATTGTATATAGACAAGATGCACGGCACAAGCACAGAATTACTAAATCATTGTGCCATTAAATAAGATGTTCATTTACTTCAAAGGGAAATTATACTGAACAATTTCGCTATATTACGATGTCATATGTTATACAGTTATGATTCAGCGTGATTTTCAATAAACAAAGCAAATTAAAAACATTTTCTCATATAATTTGTAGCCAGTTTTATCTTATAATTTCTATACAGTTTTATCTATTTTTTTAAATTAATTATAATCTAACAAATGATCTAACGAATCTTATTCTTTGAGTTGCTTTTTTTGTAATCTTTTACCATATTTTTACATGAGATTGACTTACCGAATACAGTAAAAAAATTCTTATTTTCATTGTGGTAATTCATGATAAGAATTTTTGTTTGAATATATTTTCTTTTCTATGTACAAAAGATATCAACTTTATTCGGATTTATTCTTGAAATAGTAACATTTGAAATAAGTTTGCAAGCAAAAACCTGCGGAAATTAGGCATTTCTGTACATTTTCTCAGACGATATTCAAAACTAAATGCTCAAAAATTGGTAAAAGCTATGAATCTAACTTTAGGTCGCAGTACTTATCACATCAAACCCCATCTTTCCTGTTTAGTGCAATGGTGATTTTCTAAAAGAAGTGAAAAATCAACCTGCCCTACACTACATGTCGAGGGCTTCTGCTAGTATTAGTAGCGAGAGATTGTAACCATTGCCAACTTGCTAGGCTTGTGGTGGCCATATCACATTGAAAATCCGGTTCTCATTTGATCGACGACGTTAAGCAATTTTGTGCCTGGTCAGTATTCAGTAGCTTAGATGTGGCACAAGGTCGAAAGTAGGAAACCCCAAGTGAGGATCCAAATCACCAATTAGTTGTAACTGATCTAGAGAGATAAACTCGTTAACCATTACACCACAGTGAAGTACAGAAACAATGGAGAGTATGAAACGACAAAAAAGCATAAAATGGTCAACCAGGAAATTATGAGAATGACATAGAAAACAGCTTCTGGATATTCTGAAAGTTGACGCTATTAAGCAAAACAAAAGGGAGTAAAAAATCACATTATTAGAAGTAAATAGAATAAACGAAACAGAAATTTGACAGGAATAATATGTATTAACAAGATATTAAGCTATCAAAATGTTCATCGGTCTATTAAGTTGTAAGGAAGTTTTAACTTTGAGTAAATAATTACAAACCCGTAACATTTATATAACAGCAAGACGTGGAAACAACAAAACTAGTCTTATTTATTGTCTGGTTGCTATGTGGTGTTGGAGAAACGAGAGAGAGAGAGAGAGAGAGAGAGAGAGAGAGAGAGAGAGAGAGAGAGAGTAACAATGAGTAAAATTGTCAATTTGGGGTTAAATATTGATCAACTATGGATCAGAATCTGACGGATAAAATAAAGAATAGGTAAAGTGTATACTGTCTTTTTCCTATTTATTTTTATAGATATGTGTAATGAATGTTCCGATAATTTAATTAGAAAATACAAGAAGTGTCTGGGGTTTTCTTACGTCAAATTTTTGTTGAATGCTAAATGTTATTATTATGACCTGAAAAGAGAAAAGGAGATGGAATTTTCGTTGACGCACATGTTAACAACCTGGCCGAGCGAACTGCTTGTCCGATAGTGAGAATGTTTGTGTGTGTAAAGGAGAAAAGTGGGGCTGATTCTCATTAGTTTAGAATGCGTGAATTGATGTTAATTACAATTATTATAATTATTTTATTCCTTTTCTCTGCTGTGCGCCGATAGCTTAGAGCTATGGGCTCTGACTGGTGGAGTTTCGATCCCGGCTTGAAGCAATCTGATGTCTAGCCACACTGATGGGCTGTGATACTGCGAAACAGACTGTTTGTGGATAATTATTTTATTATAATTATTTTTGACAATATAATTAATTTTTATTTTTTATTGACATGATAAATTACCATGTCATTTCAATTCTGACATCTTTCAGACAACTTTATAATTTATTTCTCCCAGAAGATTTTGAAAAATGTTTCTTTTCAAGAACTGCTTAAGAATTCTTTTGCAATTTTTATATTTTGCACATCCCTCTGCGTAGTAGTAGTCGTAGTACAATTCTCCGTGTCCTGAATAGCAACCGGGTTTTCTAGGCATAGCTACTCTATGTTCTCCAGTTGTTCTCTATTTATACTTGTCTATCTAATTTGTATACGATACTACAACAAAACTTTTGATAACTGATTTCGTCATTATATACGTAATAAATGAAATAAATGGTAACCAGAAGATTGAAATATGCTTAATACGGCAGATGTCTAAAACGTTCCTAGGAATTTTTGCATAGTAACCAATTAAAAAAAAGTGTGTTCCATGATTATCAGGAAGGAATATTTCTTTTGTTTAACCATATCTTGACGCTTTTACTCGATTGCTGCCTTGAGTTAGCCTAACTGGGTACGTAGCAATCATTTGATTCCTCGAAAGAGAAATAATAAAGGGATTCTTTCCAAAAGCATCATCTACAGTGATTTATCTACATTTAATGAATATCGGATTTTTGTAAGTTTTGATTTTCATTCCAATCGATCTCTTGCGTTCGAAAAGCTTTTTAATTGCATGCGTTTCATCGCTCATCTAAATAATATAATTTGTTTTTTCGAATCACACAAGGCAATCCAATCAAGCATTATTTTTATTTATGTGGAAACTCTAGATGACAAGAGCTTAGCAGCTGATCGCTTCTGTGATGTGACTCTAACAAATCGGGAGTGTGTATGTGTGTAGAGGGGGATAGTTACATTCAATGCTCCGAAAACAAAACTAGTAACATTCCACCATCGCCGATCGGTTCAAGAACTTTCACTAATCGCGATGAACGGATGTTTCCTCTGGGATTCCAGTTGCCTTGTCTGCTTATTGGGATTTAAACACAGACCACATGTTGCTAAGGATGTGGAAGAATGGTCGGTTCCCTGTACCGCTCCAGTAAGTAAGTAATTCTGTAACCCCCTTGCATACTAGTGGCATACCGGCTTGTTTGGGGTGAAATGCTTACCCCCCCCCAAAAAAAAGCTCCTACTATCATCTACCTTTACAAGAACCTGATCAGGCTGAGTATGGAGTACTGCTGATAAATATGGCCAGGAGTTTCCCAGTCTTCTACTCTCGATAAAGTTCAAAAGCGTCTCCACGTCCTTGTGGGCTAGGAGTTATTTTCCAATCCACTTTTTTTACGGACGAAACTATTCCCATGTAAAGTGTTCAAGGGAACTACATTCCTTAGTTCCACAAGTTCTAGCCTTCACAGTTAAGACCCAACATACCATGCACATCGTAGTGAATCATCCTCATTCCCTCCCTATTCCTTTGGTCAGATGTAAGTTACAGTCGACCAGCTTCTCCTCACGAGCCACTGCTTTGTGGTTTTGATTCCCAAGACCATACTTTCCCGATCACTTCATCTTAAGCTGTTCAAGCCTACGGTTAACTGTTATCATCCACACATATCCGCAAAAACTTGGTCTCTTATTCAGTAAGCCTCTACCTCGATTCCCCCCCCCACCCCGGGCGTTGTACAGGATGAAAACCATCGTTAAAAAAAAGAAATAAATAAATCACACATCAAAGTGTAGAACACAAACTTTTTGGTGCAAATATTATGCAACGCTTGATTTGGATATTTGCGTATTGAAGTTGACATCAAAATAAACTTCTTTTGAAGTTATTCAGTTTTCTATCAAATCTATTTCTCAAGTCCATTCTTGTTGTGATCAACACCTTAGAAATGTAAGCACGATATAAAAAGTTCGTCATAAAATGATCATCATCATCAGCAGTATCATCATCAAAGTTTTGCCTCTACATAAGCAGTTCCTTCAAACATTCTGATGTAGATCAATTCGTAATCCGTCAATAGCTAAGGATTTCAGGATTTAAGGTGGGGGAATTATTTTTGCTGGACGGAAGCAGAGCCTGATTACACGCAACTAACAAGCTAATATGTTGCCTGATAGTACAGACCCAAAATGTAGTTTCTGTGACCAATACATTGATACTATTGATCACCTTATTTCAGGATTCTCAATACTCACACCCAATAAGTACCAAAAACCGTCATGACAGGGTAGGTCAATATCTACATTGGAATACTTCGGGAGCTGTAAACCGGTGTGAACATCATCCTGAATATGTTGTTGTGAGAGAAAATGTTACCATCCTCTGTGATTTTTTTATCAATACAGATCGAACCATTCAAGAAAATAGTCACGACATCAAAAGCAAATGGAAAAAAAATGAACACGGATTGATATGAATGTACCAAGAGACAAAAACATTTCTGCGAATGTTTCTGAAAACTAAGAAAACACAATGACCTGGCGATGGAAATAGGAAAATAAATGCGGCATCAGATATCTAAAACTGTTCCAACTGGAGCTTTGGGTCTGATAAAGAAAGGAACTAAAGTGCAAATCAATAAAAACCCTGATGCGCCATCTTTCCAGGAAATCCAAAAAATAGTTCTAAGAAGTAGAGTCCCTGAGTTAAAAAAGAGGTTCGTACATTTAAGTTTTAATTAATAGTTTTCATAATCATATCCTTCGTTTGCCCTAAGTTTTTGCTTATGACACGGAATGTGATTATGAAACAAATTTGGGTAAAAAAAGATTATGAAGATAATCATAATGATAATGATGATAATGATAATATTTTTAGAGTGGAATTAGATCGATAGAAGTTGATAAATATGCATAAGGCTCTGAATGCAAACAGTGAATGTCAATAGGTTGCATATTCCAAGAAAGAAAACAGATAGAATCTTAATATATGTTGAAGAAGTCGTGTAATTGGTTGTTCTAGGACTTGAGAATTATGTTAAGATTTCTCATGAATTGCTTCTGACAGCAGCACGTAGAGAAGATGGCGATTTGAATGCGCCAAATATTGTACGAGTGATTGTAGCAAAGAAGTATTATAACGAGAAGCGGCATAACAAGTTAAAAGCAAAAAAAAAAGGTTCATGGTCATTTTTTTGAGCAGACAGAGACAGGGGCATTAAAGGTGGCTTTGGGTGTAAAAAATGTTTTTTCTAAAGAGAGAAACCTTGTTACTTATAGTTGCAGCACAGGAGCATGTCATCAGAATAACTGTAAACAAGACTAGGATAGATAAACCACAAGAAGAAAACAAATGTAAGATGCATGGTCAAAAGATGATGAGACAATTAACCACATACTCGCTGAATGTTACAAGTTGGCACAGAAGGAGTGAAAGTAACGATATGATTGGATTGGTAGAATAATCTATTTAGATTTATATAAGTTTGGATTCATTGTAAAAGAGAATTGATATAAACATTAGCCAGAGGCAGTAACAGAAAATGAATCGCAAGATATTATGGGATTTCTTAATCCAGACAGATCATGTCATTGATTAAAACACGAAAACCCGACCATATTTTTTATAGATAAGAAAAATAGTTAATGTCAAATTATTGATTTTGTTGTTCAATATGATACAAACTGAAAAGATTGAAATATGTCTGGATAGGGAACTGAAGAAGCTATGAAATATGGGAGCGAAATGAGTACCACATATAAAACAACAAAAAAATGCATTCACAGAGAAGTGGAATTGAGGTCAATATTGTAGAATTCAAGAAAACTGCCATCATTTACTCAGCGAGGATTCTCCGAAAAGTTCTTAAATTGTAAATTTTATTGACACCATACCTCAAGAAGAGAATTTCTATCCACTACGTCACTGTACGACATCAAAATATACTACTACTACTACTACTACTAATAATAATAATAATAAATTGAAAATATTGAAAAATACCACGTTCTTATTAAAGAGTTGAAAAAGCCATGAAACTGTTGAAGTAATTCATGTCGTAATGAATTCGTTTGGACAGCCGATTAGAAAGTTGAAATAGTACTTAGGGAAAATTGAAGTTAAGACCAAGATTGTTGACCTTCAGAAAACTGCCGTCATTTATTCTGCAAGGATTGTTCAAAAGGTCCTTTAATTGTGAGGAGTTTTGTTGACACCATTTTCTCAAGAACAGATTTCCCATTGACTACGTCAATGTGCAACATCAAAATAATAATTAATGATTAACAGGTTGGTTGGAGAAAAATAGTTTCTTTCAGAAAAATGACATTGATTTTTATCATTCTATAGACAAGATAATGCCATAATTTCTTTCCCATCTCCGTAGTAACGCATCCCTGTGCCTTTATAAATATATAATTATTTTCATGGTAATTTTTCAGGTGAGCTATGGAACCTAAACATTTGGAATTTCAAGCCCTGGTGTGGAGATCTCATCAATTTACATTTGAGTTGGCGAGATGGAACCGTAAGTTCTATGCTAACAGTTTCTTCTCTCGCACTTCTCGCTTGGGGAACTTCCTTCTGATTCCATGCTTTCCAAACAACTTTAATCTTCAAAGATTTAAATGCAATTGCAATCGTAATCTACTGTCCTCCTGATTACCCTTTTTGTTATCGTTCATTAGTAATGTTTTTGTTTCTGATCTTCCACACCCAGTAACCCCTTGTATGTTTGTAGCTTGGAGTGGACTCGATATATATATGTATGCATGTGTGTATGTGTATATACATATACATATACATATATGTGTATGCTGATTCTAAGACAGTATGTATATATGGGGAGGGAATATGCAGGTTAACTTTTGCCATCAGTCCAGAAAGAAGTTCAAGGCTCACTAACAAATACAGAGAACGAACAATGAGACATTAAAATTTATTCCTTTTAAAAATTTATTCCTTTTATTTGCCTGAAGAAGGTCACAATATCGAAAACGCGTGTAGCAGAAATATGAAGAATAAAATAAAATATACTTAAAACAAATCCACATTATAACCAAAAACGTTTACGGTTTCTTTTTTTTTTTAAATATACATTTTCTCTCTCGTTGGAACAACTATAAGATTTTTCCATATATATATATATATATATATATATATATATATATATATATATATATATATATATATATATGTGTGTGTGTGTGTGTGTGTGTGTGTGTGGATATATTTGTTAAAGAGAAATAAGTATAATTATATACAACTAAAATCGCCAATATTTGTTAGTAAGTTAAATAATTATACTTGCAAAGTCACCAGATCATATATTACTTCTCTTAGTGTGGGCTTTATATATAGGTCACTGAGGAATTATGGGAGGTGGGGGGAAGGTTAAATCGGCTTTTCCAAGTTCTTTTTTTTTTAGGTTAATACTTTAGACTATTCATAGTACTGACATTGGTTTTATTTGTTTTAATATTTTTTAATTTTATTTCTTATTTTTTATTGTATGTATTTGTTTTTTAAGATAAAATAAAATAAATATTTTGCGAAATAAATAAGTAAAATAAATGAAGAAATATAATAAATATATAAGAAAGAAAGAAAACAATAAATATAATAAAAGTCAAGAAAGAACATGGCTCTCCAGAGAAAAACTTTTATTTATGTTGTTGCAATTGCTATGACTTCTTGGAAAAGGTACTTCAAATATACAAAACAACCATTCGCCTTTGCATGGAGTATTGCTGTCATATATGGGCTGGAGCACCTTCTGCTTACCTCGGAGTTCTTGACAAGATCCAGAGACGGATATGTAATCTAATTGGCCCTGATCTGGCGTCTCGTCTGCAGTCACTCTCTCACAGACGCGACGTCGCCTCTCTCTGTCTTTTCTACAAATACTTCCATGGTAATTGCTCCGATGAGCTGCTTTCACTGGTTCCCAGACTCCATGAATTCAAGCGCCCTACGAGGCTGGCATCTATACACTATAGAAATTTTTAAATGTAGCCGTCTCTTCTACTCCAATAGCTTCATACCTCACACCTCTCGCCAGTGGAACACCCTTCCCAATTACTGTTTCCCTGAAAGCTATAATCTCCAACTATTCAAATGTAATGTCAATCGACACCTCCAGTTACCTTGATCTACCCACTATCCTTCTCCTCATCCTTTCTTCTATCACTCCTATCCGCTCTCGCTCCAAATCTTCCGCAACCCCCTGCATCTTGCTCGGGGAGTAATGCTTAAAAAAAAAAAAAAATGTCAGTGGTTTCCGGGTGCCTTTTCCAGAAATTCTGGAGTAGAGAGTATTTGTGCAAAAGTAAACGCAACACCGGAACTTGAACTCGTCTTGCTGATATCATTTTTTTGCAGTGGTAACCATTA
>CAHIKZ030004391.1:6227500-6242500 GCA_903632075.3 Acanthosepion pharaonis | reverse complement strand
ATCAATAAAAGAACAGGAATTAAGAAGACGATTGACATTGCGTTTAAAGTTTTGAAGATCAATGGAAAGTCAGAAGACAGCTCCACAGGCGAGAAGTACGAGCGAAGAAACTATTAGCATAGAACTTGCGGTTACATAAATTCATTTTAACTTTAAAATGATGAAACCTTGCCACCATTCTAGTACTTCGCTTAAATTAATAAAATCTTGATACCATAGCGGAAGAATTATCATGAAAGTGTTTATAGAAATTGCAGAGGGAAGCTACGTTATGGTGGCGGGAAAGAAAAACAAATCTTAGGAATATCCGAACTCCATCAAATATTCAAAATCCATGAAAAGTGCTATGTTCGACAAAGTTGCCAGTGCCTTATATTTATGGCTTCAACAACGAGAAAAAGAGGGGGTTATGAAATTCATCATCTTATTTAATCATAGAGTCTCTAACCATTTATGGCTAATGCGGATCTCTTTTTGGTAGAAGAATTCGTTCAAAATTCATTCAAAATATTCAATGAAATCACCGATGGCTATCCTCATGAATACATATTTAGCCGTGACAAAACGAGGCTTTATTACAAAATGTTGTCCGGAAGTCCGAGTATATGTACTTTCACACAGCAGCGGGTTCAAAAGGTTAAGAACCAATTAACTGGAACTAAAGAAGCAAAGGAAAAGGTCACAATAAGTGCTTGTGCAAAAGTGTCATGGGTTCCATTAAAATGGGTTCCGTTATAACTCCTTGGGAAATACAAAGACCTAAGATGCTTCCTTGGGGTAGATAAGAACATGCTGTCAGTAGTCCACCGGAATAAAAGACTGGGTAAATACCGTAATATTCCAAGATTGGTTACAGAATCATTTTGATCCTTCTATGAGAAAAGACTTAAGGGAATTGTGCATTGAAGAAAAAGCACATTTGCTTTTGGGTAACTGTTTTGTGCACCCGAGTGAGGAAAATCTTATATCAGACGATGGAAAGATTACCGCAAAATTTTTCCAAGCCAATGTTACGTCGCTCATTCTGCCGATGGATCAAGGCCATAAAACGTTTATACTGCAACTGAATTTTGAAGGAATTCATTTTTACTGACGATGTAATATTCTTACATGCATAACATTGCATCAGTCACATGGGGGATTTTCTTACCCCATTTTTTTCAAGTACTCAAATTCCTATTTGGCAATTTGTTTCTTTGGCTCCCTTCTAATACTCTTCTGACTCAGCGAGTGTGAGTAGCAGGTGGCGTGATTCGCAGTTGTATATTTATATATATGTACAGAGTGTCCCAAAATAATGTGTACACTCTTTAAATATTAATAGTTAATAATACATTACTGTGATGTGAGAACGTATATTGATGAAAATATGCAAAACAGATGGATTGGAAAAAGAGGGACAGTTGAATACCCACCTCGATCACCAGATTTGACATCATTTGATTTCTTTTTGTGGGGGTTTCTTAAAGACAAAGTTTACAGCAGGAAACCCGAAACAATTGCTGAAATGAGAGTAGCAATTGAGGAAGAATTTGCTCAAATAGAAGAGGAAATGTTACTGGACGTTTGTAGGTCTATTTCTTCAAGATATGAAAAGTGTATTGAACGGAACGGCAACCATTTTGAGCACTTGATGTGAACTCATCATTATATGAACATTCTGCCATTGCCCCAAGTAGCTTTTATCTTATTAAAGTTAATTTTCTATGTTTTTTTGTATATTTTACTCTCATATTCTTTAAATATGTATTCTTTCCCTTGTATTAATCTTATTTGCAAGTCAAAATACATAAATTGAATAAGTTATAACGATTCAAAGAGTGTATACATTATTTTGGGATATCCTGTATATATATATGTTTTAAACAATAAAAAATATTAAAAAATTAAAATTTCCAGGCACATTGGGTTTTATATTAATATTTCTTTTGTTTTATTATTGCAATTAGGTTCCTGGACTAGTTTCTGCCAGCGTGGCCAACACAGGAGAAAAAAAACCCTGCTTGTTAGTAGCTGTGAACTATATATGTGTGTATGTATGTGTGTGTGTATTATATAAATATAATATATATTTATTTTTTTTATTAATTTTTTACTTTTTATTAATTTGTAATTACGAGTTTAGTTAATGTAATATCTTTATATTCATGGAAATATATAGTGGGTATTTTTGATCAATATAACTTTTCTAAATTATTGTATTGGTGCGTTTCACCTACAATTAACAACATATGTTTATGCAATAAATTTATTCTAATGTTCATTTCAGCGAATAATTATATCTTCAGTTCAAATTTTGATTAAATGGAGATTGCTTTTATGTTATTTTTTCGGCAGTACGATAGTATTTAACATAATTGTAACACTATAAGCATTTTTTATTAGGTTGACTATCCATTGAAAGATAAGGCCTTGCGCGGGACCAGTTGATAACATAGTTCCGATCGCTGTTATGACAGAATATTTTATTGATCAATTTGTAGCGTTAAACATCAATGTAAATGAAGTAGAAATAAATGACTTTTTCGATGCAGACAAACTTGGGTCATAAACGCCTATGTGGTCAGAGGTTTGTTGAACCTGCAATCGCATCAGAAAATGTTGAAGAGGAGGAGTATAATAATGATAGTCCATGTTGAAATTCAGTAACCCATGTACTCCATCGAAAACAAGAATTATTATGTTTGACAAATGTTTAAATTGGTTTCTCTTTCAATATGAAGCTACCTTTTGAAATACATCTACCTTCATCCAATTTTAGGATTTAGCAGAAGAAAAGCGAGGAGACAGCGGGAAAGAAACAAAAAATGACGCATTTTTCCTAAAAAGATAAAATGGACAATACCATGAATAAAACATTTGAAAATGTTATTTGATGATATAAATGTTAAATTTCATTCGGAGAATAACGTTTTTCTTCTTTCTTTTTCAATAATTCAAACATTCATTTAATCGGAATTTTCAATTATCTGAACATATTTTTCAATCTCTGTTCCAAGATTTCTGGATAATTTAAATAGTACTGTACAACTAAACCATGATAACGCCATATTAGATTTTCAACAATGTGTTGAAATGGTAAATCCAATAATGGCATCCCAAATTTCCATAACCGGTTCTATAAAAGCGGATAATATTTAGGAACCTATTCTGCTTAATTTCTTTTCAATCTGTAAATGGAAACAAATTACTTTATAGAATCAAAAACAATTAAACCATTTTGATATTTTAATAGAAAACATTTATTTATTAAAATATTTCCAGATTGAAAATCTGTTCTTATTATATTTCTGTTCAGAAGTATGATGCTTTTTGACTCTAATGTCATCAGCAGTGTTGTGGTTTCATAGCCACTTTCAAACTGAATCACTTCAGTCCCAAAGATCTCTCGCCTATTTTATCTACACAGCTACTGTTATTTATCTTTGTCTTTCTTTTACTTTTTTTTCTTCCTAGCTGACTGCTGTTTATTGTTGTAGTGGGAGCGTGTCTTTATTAAAGTTTTACGAGGTGCGCGCACGAGCGTAGTGTAACTAACATATTACCTACACTATCGGCTATTTATATATAAGATTATTTTCGGATAATCCAACAACCAGTTCGCTAACCTTTTATAATTTTAAAAATCGATTCGTGAGAACCAGTGTTAATCGATAGATCCATGAAGAAATAGTTTCTAACATTATTTCTGCTGACGACAATCCTAATTAGAGATGCGAAACTTCGGTATCTAACTTCAATAGGAAATATAATAGTTGACTAATCATTTTTAATCCATTGCTATCTCAAATCTTCGTATTTGCCTGCTAGATCCTTTCATGTCATAATCAGCATTCTTCTTAAAGCTACAAATTAATACAACATACATATACTTTCTCAGTCATTATACACTTTATATCGTATTCTCTGTATCATCACAATGTATACAATTCAGTGACTTATTTTTGTCCGAATTTCTGTGATGAGGAGTTATCATTATTTACACTATTTATATTCGGACAGTTTTCCTGATCTTTGTTGTTGTTATCCCTTTGTTTCGGCCGTTGTGACCCCCGGTTTTCCTCTGGTGTATACAGATCTGAAAACTTACAGGGAATTCTGAACCCTTTATTTAATAAACGGAGGTTGACCGTTCTCGTTCCACTGCTCATGTCTACGAATATCGTCGCGTTCATATTTTTTATTTAGTACTGCTCAGTTATTGCACGCACGTTTCGTCTGATTGCAAATATACACTATCCGACCCTGGGATTGAACACTGACCTAGTGAATAAAAGCTTTGGTTTGTGAATTTGGTGACATAGTGGTTGTGAGTTCAAAGAGAGGATTCATTTCAGTAGTTTTCCGGTATACATATCTGAAAAAGAAAGCGTATGTAAAACAAAGAAAAAATGAAGATGGATGTTAGTGACAACCTAATATTATAGGGTCAGATGTAAAAGGTCTTCGAGTTCCATTACAGGTGAGGTTCTGATGGAAATTCGACTTTCATGTGTAATCTAGCTTCCAGAACAAAAGCTATAACCTGGTGCATGGAAAATTTACTAATCTTTCCACTTTTATTTAACGTCTTATAACGTCGTATTTTGTCGTCTTCTGTAGCCATTTTATGATCTTGTGCAGCTAAAATGTTGTCGTTAAAACACAAGTCTGGATTACGAAAATGACAATCTGAAACAAGTTCAAATCCTCGATTTGTGTTTTTACCAAGTTATGATTGTGCAATTATTAAAACTCCCAATGGTTATTCATCAAAAGAAAAAAAAACAAGGTAGTAAAGGAAGACAGAAAGAAAAGACTAATTATCAATTGTAAGACGACAGGAGCAAGAGAAACAGCTGAAAATACGTGTTATAAATTGAAATAGGAAATATCAAGATGAAGAAAGAATAGAAATTTATTTATTTTAATCATTTCATCGCAAGCAAGGCAGGAATGCCACTAGTAAACAGGAGTTTACAAAGAGTGAAGGTGAGAGAAAAGATTGTGTATAGCGGGGATTGAGGAAAGGATAAAAGATGAACGGGGTTCAAGACAACAGAAAATATTTGACGTTGCATTTAAAATTTCTGAAGAGTATAGTTTTCAGGGAAGAAAGTAAACGGAAGGCAGTTCCACTGTCGTGAAGTGCGAGAAAATAAAATGTTGAAGTAGAAGTAGCGTTTATATTTAACTATTTCGACAGTAAAAGTGTGGTACCTAGATGTCAATCTAGTAGCACGCTTAGTAGTCGGAATACCAAGGAAAAATGCTCATCAGAGCAGTTGCCATGAAAATATTTGTAGAAAAGACAGAGGGAAGCCACCTCACGTCATTTTCATGAAGCGGAAAATATGGCGTAGGGTTAAGGCTAACACTGGATTAACAAAAAGTGATTTCTAAACGCTAAACAAATTATTAAGAAACAGGAAATTGTCATTAGAAACAAAGTTCTACAGAAGGATGCTAAGAATACCATGAAGGGATGATGTGACTAACGAGAACGTTTTAAAGAAAATCGAACCAAAAAGGACACGTGTACATAGCATCAGAAAGAGACAGCTGAAATGTCTCGGGATCATAATGAGGAAAGACGGATTAGAGAATTTGGCACTCACATGGCTTACTGAAGGCAAGAGGGAAGATGAAATCATCGAGTAATCTACGTAAGGACCTTGAGTAAATGGATGGCAGAACATGGATTTGTAGGAGACAAACCTTGTAGTAAGCAGACAAACATTACATAGAGCTACAAATGATGGAAGTTTTGTGGGTAGCCTATGTCTTGAAGGGATCCGACAAATAAAAGAAGGATGGGTGTTCTTTAAAGACATGACCATACCACTGATTATCTTCAAATAATTTGTTGAACACAATTGTCTCGGGGTAATAAACATGTTCTACAGCATTAAGCGCAATTCAAGTACAGTAGACTCCAGTGATTTGCCACTGCTGACCTGTTTCAATGCTTCCTATTCTTCGGTTTTCCACAGTTAGCCGCTTCGTGTAACTCAAGTTGTGAAAAGTCTAATACCTACGAAAATGATGCTCCGCACAAGTTGGTTTCATTGGGAAGAATTTTCTGAAAAATGTCCTGAAATGTCTCGTAGAAGCTGGCAGTCGTCCACAGGATGTTTCGATACATTGACTTAAATTTTCGAATGTAACGATCAGAACGCCTGACATTCTTATACTATTCTAAGCATATAATTACGGCTTCAAAAAAAAAATCCTTTTGAATCTAACTGCAAATGCTTAGCCCCGCGTCCATCCAGTTTTACATCCTGAGAGGACATTTTACCAATCAAGATTTTGAAGTCCAGTCTCTCTTGCTACATAACCCATAGATGGAGGACAAAAGATAGATTCATAATCTGTCCCAATGACATTTGTGCATCAAATGAACGCATCAGGTGACATCTGAACTCGGATTGATGACCGCTGTTACTGTATGCATATTTCGTCACATACTCTTTCTTCTCAGAATATGATTTTTAAACTATAGACTTTGATGAGATAATCAGTGTCTCTAAATTCTGGAACAGTTGTTTCACTAATTCACTTGTGCGTAATTTTCTTTGTTTGATCAACACGTTTTCTTTTAAAATTGCAGTTTTTCTTTTTTCATTAGTTTTCTTCTATGCCACGATTGATTGGATATGATTTGAATTCCGTTTTTAATTATTTAATTTCTGTTTTATTTTATTCCATATCTTTAAAAGATAAAAGTAGTTCTCTCTTAAATTTTCTTTCTCGTCATTAAATTTTGGTCTTAGTTTTTTCTTTCTTAACAGTTAAATTCATTCTTCACATCTTTGTCTTTCTTGTTAATTTTTTAATCTTTTTTTCCCTCAGAACTAGTAGAGACCATTTTCTTTTTTTTGTTGCATTTCTTTATTTTACTTTTATAACTTCTGATTTATTCTAGCACATCTAATTCACCCGATGTCACTACCACAAAAGTTATTTAAAAAAAGTAGAAAACCCCTTATGATTTTCTCCCCATTTTCTTTTACTTCCCTATAAAAATGCACATTTTCTATAATTATTAGAACTCAAAGTACGTAAGAAATTTGAAGTTGTTGAACTTTCACTTTCATTTTCGGTTGGAAAAACACGTGTTTCACATTGATGTTGGCTCAATAACTTTTCAGTACGAATAAAAATGATGGAGAAGATAATGACTATATAAGAAAGACAAAAACAACTACTTAGAATTCTGAAACGTCAGAAGCGTCCTTGGTTTCCAACTACGACCCACTCCCTTCATCATCAGTTTAGAATAAATGTACTTTCTTGGGAATGAGGGTGAAGTAAATAGACAGGGACACTTTCACTCGCGTTAAGGTAGGTATAAGAAAAAGTTTAAGTGTTATTCTATCGATTTTTTTTTTAAGTGTCAGAGGCTTGTATATATTTGTTTGTCCACCTATTTAGATAGATACGAAAGTATATATATATATATATATATATATATATATATATATATATATATATATATACAGTGTAAGGAAAAAAGTAGCGCACCATAAAAGTGTGGTTTGTTCTGCACAAAGCCTTCACCACTATAATCAAATCATATGTTCTGGTGTCTGGCTGTCGGTTCCTAGGAACTGAGCTGCTTCACCCTCATATATCGAATACGACAGGAGAGCCCACCATATATATATATATATATATATATATATATATATATATATATATATATATATATATATATATATATATTATATTGAAGAATAATTAAACACTTAAAATCCCATAGGTAATAATTTTTATTTCATGAGGCTCTAAAAAAGCAGTTTTCAATCTTCAAGACCTACAAACAAATAACGAATGTAATGGAAAAAAATATTCCCGGTTAAAAACAAGAGATATTGCTATCTTCTTTAGAGAGTGGTGGTGGTGGTGGGGGGTGCAGAGAGTGTTGACCTATTTTAGACATACTGACCTCAGTATGTCATAAAGTGTGAATCTGAAACAATCTCGTCTGTTTTTGTCAGCGGGCCAAACATTCAATTCCTACATATTTCATTCAACAAATTTTTTTGTAAATAATATTAAGAGAACATTTTTAAAGATTTCGAAATTAGCGAAAAAGTTTTCATAAGCTTTTTATATAATTAACCAAGAAATTTAAATTAAAATACTTATATTCAGAGAAACATATTTATATCTCGAGTATCTTAGATTTATTTATTAATATTTAGATATACACTAGGGGATTAATCCGGATTTACATTTACCTTAGATTAAAGTACATTCATATCCTGCTAAATCCTGCTAAATCTTAATAAATATATCTAAGACATAAAAGTTCAGGACTCTAGGCATTTAACCCTCATAAATATGTTTCCCTGTATTTAAATAATTAAGAATCATTTAATTCAAATCTCTTAAGTTTAACTTAAATATCTTGGTTAATTATACAAAAAAGCTTATACTAATTTACATTTAATTTTTAAAGATTTTTTTCGCTAATTTCGAAAAACCTTTTAAAAATGTCCTGAACCAGACACTTTTTTTAATATTATTTACAGAAATTGTTGAATGAAATACAGGGAATTAATCCCGATCTAACTTTTCCTGAGTACATATCCTGCGAAATATTTTCTTTCTGATTTGTTTGTAGGTCTTGATTAAGAGCTGTCGCTTTTTTAGAGCACTCATGAAATAAAAAATTATTACCTTTGGGATTTTAAGTGTTTGATATTCTTTAATTAATAATAATTTTGCTCTGTTCTTTGACATAGAGCTCTCCATATATATATATATATATATATATATATATATATATATATATTGTTATGGGGTCCTCCCTTTTTTCATATAAGTGTACCTGGACTGCTGCCGTTAAATATCCAGAGTTAGTCAGTCAGTGGGAGAGGATATACGGAGAGAGAGAGAGAATATACGAACGGAGATAGTGTGAGGTAACCTCTTGTAGAAGTCAGTTACCAGCACGTAGACTCCAAGGAAGTCCTACTTCGAGACTGTATATATCCATCTGTATTTGCTACTAACCGCGTTCCTGGACTTATTAACAGCATTACTCTTTGTATGATTGTGTAAATACATTTTATTTCTTATATTTAATTATTGCGTTTGTCATTCCTTGAAGACCGAATTCATCTCGGAATCCACAACACATATATATGTGTGTGTGTGTGTGTGTGTGTAATATATATATATATCTATATATTTTTAAAAATAATAACAAAAATACTAAAGAACTTTGGATTATTTACCTAACGAGTTCTTTCCTATTTTCTATATATTTTCACACACACACACACATATATATATTACATATAACTGTATATATAATTATATATGTACACTCAAGCACACACAGACACACACACACCCATATATATAGAGAGAGATAGATAGATAAACAGAAGCATCATGAGACTGTCGTAAAAAGTTATATTGTGAGACTATACTGATTTTACATGTAGTGGAATGTACTGTTTAACGTAGTAAATAGAAATAACGTGTTTGCACAATCCTCAAAGAAGGTGATTTGGGAATTCCTGTTTACATAATACTTACATAAATCTGTACATACATATCTACATACGTACGTATGGATTATTTAAATTTGTTATATTTATAAAGCTGGCCACTCGTATTCGAGGATAATCGTCTACTAGGGTGGCTAGCCAATCCCTATCGCAGACTCTCGCTCAGGCATATTTGTGTTTGTTCAAAACCCATAAAGACAACCTGTAGATTATACTGCAACTATACTGAGCAGACCTTAGTTACAGTTTCTGGGAGAGAGCGTGTTATCTAGAATGATCAACAGTCTGAACACAGCCAGCACACTCAAACCCTCGGTCACGATGACTTGTGACTTCATGCTAACACAGCTATCAAAGGCCCCAAGTCTTCCGTCTACACTATATATATATATATATATATATATATATATATATATATATTATGGTGACTATCAGTTTCAGGCCTTAATGTAAACTTCAGACCCAAACTTACCCTGAAGATATTCAAAAGAGTTTTTTGAAAACATGCTTGCCACGCTATTCTCTGAAAAATATTTTTTGTCTAGATTTGGTATCTCTCTGCACCGCATGGACAACAAAATGTTGGCCTGTTGTCTTCTTGGTAAATCGATGAATCTGATCATGTCAGTGTTTATTAGTTTCTCCGAATATAAAACTGGAATCATCAAACATTGTTAGAGAGACTTACAAAAAGAGCAAAGAGTTACCAGGGAAACAAGATATGCATATACAGATGAAATTAAAATTATAATATAGACAAACAAGCAACAAACATTTAATATATTTTTGTTTTTCTTTCATTCTTATCAATTCCTTTATTTTTCAAACATTTGTTATTTTCATAATTTTTGTTTTTTCATTATTTTTTGTCTTCAGGGTTTTGCTATTTTCTAAGCTTAGCTAAGTACGACAAAAGGCTAAAGAAAGCGAAACAAAAGAAAGACTGTGTTGCATCAATCATCCAAAGCGGATAAATTGTGCATGATTAGAAAAACAATATTCGAAATTCTGGCATTCATTTTGAGGATTTTGAGTTATGCCCCATTATTTCATTTCAATCTTTCTTTCTTTCTTTCTTTCTTTCTTTCTTTCTTTCTTTCTTTCTTTCTTTCTTTCCATTTTTTTTGTTTGAATTATGATCGCATAACTTTCTTTTTTTAAAAAAAACTGATTTTGGTTCAGTGTTGATATTAAAATACAAATAATGAAAATTGAAGAACATCGACATTGTGGTTGAAGGCCACTTGCGCCGGTGTTCGGTATTTCTAGAGATTTTGTTAGAGAGTTTTTGATAGCCAAATTTGTCTGGCAAAAAAAAAACTGCGGTCAAACGTTTAAGAAAAAGAATAATGTAGAGAAAGTGATAAAACCATTATGAATGAGAAATATTGAAGAATCGGGTCGAAGAATTGATGAGAAGGGCAAAGGGGATGAAAGAAAGAAAGAACTAAAGAAAGAAAAGAAGAATAAAGAACGATAGAAAAAAAGAAATGAAAGAAGTCAAGAAAGAAAAAAGAAGAAAAGAAAGAACGAAATAGAAAAACGAAATAAACGAACGAATGAACTAACGAAGGAAAGAAAGCAAGCAAGAAAGAAAGAACGGACGAACGAAAGAAAAAAGAGAAATAAACAACGAAAGAAAGAACGGAAGAATGAATAAACGAAAGAAAGAATGCTATCAAGAAAGAAAGAATAAAAGGAAAGAAGAAAGAAAAATGAAGAAAGAAAGAAACTGATCGAAGAAGAAATAATCTAAAAGGAGTTTAGAAGGAAGATGTACAGAAAAAATGAAATTAAGAAAGAAAGAAAAAAAGAAAGAATGAAAGAAAGAAAAAGTGAGAGAAGAAAGAAAATTGGAAAATAAAATAAAGGAAAGTGAAAATGTACAAAAAGACAGAAAAGAGTGAAATGTCAAAGTAACAGAGAAGAAAAACGAGAAAATTAACAAAAAAGGAAAAAAGAAAGAAAAAAGATAATAAGCGCAAAGAAATGGATTGATGAAAAAGTAAACGAAAATGAAAGAAACAATGGCATAATGTCTTAAATAAGGCGATGAATGAAATAAAAGAAATTAGGAAAAATAAAAAATAAAAAATCGAGAGAAAAGTTGAAAATGGAGGAAGTAGACAAAGAAACAGGGAAGGAAAAGAATAACAAAAAGAAAGGAAAAAGATAAAAAGGAAAAAGAGAAATAGAAAATGAAAAAGAAAAGAGAATAGAAAATGAAAATAGAAAAAAGGAAGATAAAAGCTAAAAAGACAAGAGAGACAATTGAATAAAAATTATACGATAAACCTACGCACAGAAGAGTAGAATATGATTAAATGATGAAGAAATAGAGGAGAATGTGTCCGGCGAGAAAAATAGCAAAGGAATGAATAAATAAATCTATGGAGAATTGAAAGAAACTGAATAACGAAAAAAAAAGAAAAAAAGAAGAATAAAAAATTGCTAAATTAAACGATAAATAAGATAAAAAAAAATAAAAAGTGAAATCGGAGCGAAGAAACTAAACGAAAACGAAAGAAAGCAATGTTAAGATTGAAAGAACCAATCGATAAAAAAGCCGATAGGTTTTTTTTTTCTTTTTTCACTTTGCAAAAAAGAAAAGAACAACAACAAAAATACACAGAAAGAACGAAATAAGATGAATAAGGAAAATAAAAGAAATAAATAGTGAAAAAAAAAGAATAGAAAAGAAATAAGGAATGGATGAATAAATAAAGAAAGAAAAGATGAATAACCGAAGGAAATAGTCTGCGAAAGAGAGAAAATATAATGACGTAATATGACAGGAAGAGTCATTCATTGAATTATAATTAAATGGGAATAGAAAATATGAGAGATGGTGAGAAGTATCAAAGTATCAATTAGAAAATTAAAAAGTAAATAAAAGTAAATAAAAGAAAGAAAATCAAAAAGTGTGTAAAAAATAAAATTACGATTTTGGCGTGAAGAACTTAAGAAAACAGAAGAAAGAAAGAAAGAAAGAATGAAAGAAAGATAGAGAAACAGAAAGAAAGAAGAAAAACAGAAAGAAACTAAGAAAGAAACAAAACAAAAATAAAAAGAGTGTAAACAAGAAAAAAGCAATTATGGGGAAAGATTAATGAGTAAATAGAATAAAGAAAAAGAAATAAAAAAACGAGATAAACGAAAATAGAAAGAAAGAACAAAAAGAAATAAGAACAGAAGAAAAGATAAAGAAAGAAAGAAAATTAAAAAGTGTTTAAAAAAGAAAAGAGCGATTATGGGGAGAAGAAATTATTATGCAAACAGAAGAAAGAAAGAAGGAAAGAAAAAAAGAAAATTTAAAACGAGTGTAAACAAGAAAAAAAGTGATTATGGATGAAGAAATAATAAATAAATAAAATAAAATAAATAAAGAAAGAAAGAAAGAAAGAAAATGAAATAATTGAAAATAGAAAGAAAGAACGGATGTAAGAAACGAAGGAAAAATAAATAAAGAAAGAAAGCAAAAAAAATGGGTATAAAAATGAAAGAGTAATATAAATAAAACAAACAAAATGATATCGGATGTTCTTGAAAAAGAAACGTAGAAAGTGTTGGAAGAGAAAGTCGGAACCTTATTTTGCTTTTTAACAAAGTCAGAACAAAAGTAGTTACGCTTCTCTTTTCCCGCCTTTTCTCTACCTTTCCAGTTGTTTTTCTGGCTGCAATATTCTCGCGACTTTACGTCACAGAAATCTCATTTCACTCATCTTGTGGCTTGTGGGATAATCGGTCTTTTCAAACAGGGGCTATGGATTAGGGCGGGCCCCTTCTCCCTGACCCGGTCCTCATCTTCAGCTTCCCCTCACTCCACAGTGTCCTTCCACACCCCCTCACCGCCCTGTCCTTTAATGCGTCGAACGCCAACAGGAATTTCTGCAATAAAATTTGACATAATGGATGAAAAATAAAAATAGAAAATAATAAAAAAAAATCATTGAAAAATAATAAAAGTAAATGGAAAGTAAGATGGGAGAATGTCTATTGTCCTTTTAGTTCTTGTGCTAGTAACGTTTTCCTTTGTTAATTTTTTTTTGTGTTTTTATTGGTGTCATTCAGTTGTTGTTGCTGTTGTTTTTCTATGAGATTTCTGTGGGTAAGGATGGCAGGAAGTCAGAAAAAGACTAAGAAAATGAAGAAATGGCAGAAGTGGTCTGTATTATCAAAAATATGGTTTATTTGCTTATTTTTTTCGATAACAGAAGGAACGAGTAAAGTTAAAACTTAAACAACTAAGAAGTTGTGAAATTTCTCATGTTCAAAACGAACACATGCGCGTGCTTGCACACAGACACACATAAATAATATTGCTGATGATAATATAACTGTCGAGCGAAATAAGCTACGACAGGCTATGTCTATCTGTCTGCTCATCTATAATTATTATTAATTTTATTTCACCCCGCCATATATATATATATATATATATATCCAGGTAACATAAGAACAAATGGAGTATAATTCCACTGTCCGTAAGAAAGTGATCAATACAGAGTAGAGTTAAATATTATTTATTATCGGAGATTAAAACAAAAACATGTTAAAAATCGCTACACAATAGCATAATTGTGTTTCAACACTATAAATGCGTCTCCTCGGTCGATGGTAAATTACTGGTGAATGAACGATTAATTTCAAAAGTAGACTATTTCCACTTTTTTGAAAAAAAATGAGAATACGACCCCACCTAAACATAAAAACAGAATTGAAATGAGGCTTGTGCGTTTACCGTGATTAACCAATCAAATATGAAACCTACGCTAAAATCTAAACCAACTTAAAAGAATTTATATAAGTCATGACATGAAGTTTTCTACATCCTAGACAATTTCGTTTGCGACTAATACAAATGATTACATTATTTCGTAAAATATAGAGAATTATGACATTCAACTTTCACAAGAAGTTAGGTGTGTGTGTGTGTGGGGGGGGGGCGAATAGTTAGGGCAGATAATCTAGCATAATGTTTACTAGCTATATACTCGGTCATCTTCCTACATAGAATTTTGTTGTTGATAATTAAAAGGCTTCTTTAAGAAACCGGTAAAAAAGAAGAATCATAAATTCAAAACTACTTTGGTAAATTAATATGAAACCATTAAGATAAGATTTTAATACTACAGACTAATCAGTATCAGTTAATAATACTAACTAGACATCTATACAACCATATAAGATGTTAATAATACTAATTAGACATCAATACAGAGCTATATTAAATCTAAATGAATTTTACACAGTAGAATAGCAAACTATAGTACACCTACCAATTAATACAATAGTAAACCGCAGTGCATCTACCAATTATTACTAAAAGAAAAAGTAGTATCAAATTCGAAGTTTAACCATATTGTAAGGTACAATTTATAGTTAGTTCACTTCTTGGTTTAATAAGGAGTCTTTATTAATAAATTTGATAATTTCTATTTTGTCATGTAAGCATAAGAAACAAGGTTCATTTAAAGATTTACACGTTCTAGCT
>CAHIKZ030004391.1:6217500-6222500 GCA_903632075.3 Acanthosepion pharaonis | reverse complement strand
AGAGGAACGAAAAACATTCAAAGAGAGAAAAAACGTAATGAAAAATGAAAGAAAGGAAAAGAAATACAACTAAAAAGAGAAAGGGAAAATAAGATAAAAAGAAAACAAGTCAGAAAGAAAGATAGAGAAAAAGCCAGGAAGAAATAAAGAATGAGAATGAGATAGATATAATTGAGAAGTTCCAATATTCTTCAACACATTGTCACCATATTTTCAATTTGATTGCAAGCATATGGAAAACAACAATAAAGCTAAAAAAAAGAGAAGGATTGTACAAAATTTGCCAATATCCTATCTTTTTTAAATAGTAAAATGGAAATAAACTAGAAAACGGATTTATTTATTTGTAAATAGAAAAATAAAATAAAATTGTTGGAAACTTGTGCACACACTTTCTACACACTTTCCTTTCTTTCACTATACGGTCAGTTTTAAACCCACTGGAGTGACAGGGTGAAATCGATTTCTATTTTATGCCAGATTTGGTCATTTGCAGTAATATGAATCTATTTTCGGGGTGTATGATGAAATTTGTTTGGCTTTGAAAAATAGTACGTCACCCGTGATTGCATAATTCACTATTGTCTCGACTGTCGATTATTTGTCCTACGGCCATTGTCTACGATGGATATTACTCCAAGGAAGCTTACGAAAATTGTAAAACTGCACAAACACACTGGCAAGCCTTACCAGTGAGTAAATGAAAGTACTATAGACTGGCCCGAAAAAAAAAATGATTTAAATCTAGTCGAAAACTTGTGGTCAATCTGCAAGAAACGATTTCGTGGAATGGACATACGAAGTACTAACATGTGCATTGGGTCATGTTAAATTGGAAAAATACGAAAAAAATAAAACAAACAAACAGCATTATTCGTTTTGTTTCAATTAATTTGCACAATGGTGTATGTGTCGTGCCCATTCAGGACGTTGGCGATCATCGTTCTCCCCAATTTCTTTTGCAGCTCTTAATAATTTTTGTCTTTTTGCTATCTCTCCCAAATCCATTCATTCCAGCTCGCCACGTAGGTTGTGGGTTACTGTTTTCTGTCTCTCTTGCTCTCTGTCCTATGCGTATCAAAATGTCCAAGCTCTTTTTCTTCATTATGAGCCCAAGAAATTTCAAATATATCTTCATGATGTTACGTATAAGTGTCCTTCTTGTTGCCATTGTCTCTAGAAATATTGTCTCAAATGTTCGGTTCATGGTATTCTCAGTATCATTTTTGTAGAACCACATTTCTGTTGCCTCCAGTCCTTTCTTCATCTGTGGGAAGATTGTCCAGCATTCACTGCCATAGAGGAGAACCGATATTAGATAACAGTTCATTATTATTTTCTCTATTGGGAAGAAAGAAAGAATGACAATATTGACT
Organism: Acanthosepion pharaonis; assembly: GCA_903632075.3. Lineage (NCBI taxonomy): Eukaryota > Metazoa > Mollusca > Cephalopoda > Sepiida > Sepiidae > Acanthosepion > Acanthosepion pharaonis. Next base: position 6,221,124 of record CAHIKZ030004391.1, on the reverse strand, counting down.
TTGCTCAGCTTTTGAAAGGCATCTTTCGTTATCCCACTGCACCTTCGGATTTCTGTATCACACTTTCCGTCCTCTGTTAATACGCTTCACAGATATCTCAAGTGTTGCACTTGTTTGATTTCGGTATCTCCAATTTGCAATTTGCATGCTTGACTGTTCCTTTTACTAACAACCAAGCATCCAGTCTTATGATTATGAAGTGAAAGTAGATAGAATGAAATGTCAAGAAGCTTTCAAATGTGTTAACGCAGTCGGATAGAAAACAATAAGATGTTAATTTGATAAATTATGAAACCTGATAAAACTAAAATGTTAACTGCATTTTGTTTTAACAGAAAGTCTTCTTAAATTATTGCTCTAGATTCAGCACGGATGTAAGCATGTGTGTCCATCGCTCATTTTGCGAACAATTCGATCTATAATATATTCTTTTTTAAAAACAAGTACATTAATAAAGTGTATTGATCTAAGTAAATGTGCAGCTTCAATCTGGTGCTGAATGTATTCTGGAAAAAGATATTCGATAATACGGTCACACACACAGACAGCAAATAGAGAAAAGTGCAGGTTTCTGGGCTAAATGTCATTTTAGTTCAATCAGTAGGAGAGGAAGAATATTGACTAGAAGAATTGAATATTAACTGAAAGACAGAAGGAAATAAAAATTACATATTTGTTTAATGGAGATATGTAATCTATTTAATGAATAGAATGGATCGAATTTAACAACTTTTCCCTTGTAAGAATTATCTTCTTTCTTTTTACAGATTCGACATGTGAACTTCGACAGCCTAATTTTTCTTTTAAAAAATCGAATATTTTTATAGACATTTAAATAGACTCATTTTTGTTTGCCATAAAAAAAATTTTTCTTGTGTTTTTCTGTCATTTTCTCTTAACATTTCTTTGATTTGAAAGAATGATTTTCATTTAATGCAATAAGTAGCTTACATTTCCGGTGAAAATATTTTCTTGAGACATATTCTTTGTTTTTCGCTTTGAATCTAAGAGAAAAGGGAAAATTTATGAGATGATTACTTACACTATTTATATTAGGAATATTGTCCTTATCTTTGTTGTTTTTTCACAAAGTTTCGACCGTTGTACCATCAAACCTTCCTCAGGTGTGTATTTATCTTGGTAACCTACAGGGAACCTTGAACTGAACCCTTTATTTAATCTACCGGGGTAGACTGTTCTAATTCTAAAGGATATCAAATCTATTTTTAGTAATGCTCAGTTATTGTGAGCTCATTTCCACTGAGTCTAAGTACACACTGCCCGGCCCAGGGATTGAACTCACAAATGAGAACAGTCTGCCACGGTACATTAGATAAAGGGTTTAGTTCAGAATTCAATTTATATCTGAGAGAGGTCGGGGGGCACATAAAAATAAAGACAATAGTCCTTAAAATAAATAGTGTAAATAAAGATAAATCTACATTTCAGAAATTGAGACTGAAATTACAAAATGATACTGTGAAATTTTCGACCGGACAAAGAAACCATTGAAAACATAAAATATATCTGTTGCATGGTTATTTGGTCATATTTTAGAAATTGGATTTCAGTATCGTTGGATTAATTTATTGAGATGCTCAAATACTTTTTATGCTCATTCAAATGCAAATTAAAAATAGATTCCAATGCCAATATATATATATATATATATATATATATATATATATATATATATATATATACCTACATAAAATATTTGTGTCATAAAAATTTTGCATAAAATTTTATTGTTTGATTGGATAATTTCTTTTATTTAGCTGATATTCCTATTCTTGTGCTATTCTTTCTCTACTGCTAACAACGCCAATCATTTCAGCGCATGCGCATTACATCTATCCGCAGAAAATTTTAGAAAATAATTCCCCTTTGTTTTAGTTCCCATTGATTTTTATTGTGTTTATTTTATATTAATATTCGATTAAGATTACTGTTTTTAATTTTTAGTTTTCATTTTTGCATTTTCTTTTCCGATTTTCCAAGATTTATTCATTAGCACTTAATTTATACACGTTCCTTACATCATTTCCATTTATTTATTTGTTTGTTTATTGTTTTTTCAACTTAGTTTTCATTTTTAATTCTTTTTTTTTTCTTTCTTTCATTTCTTCTTTCATTTCTTCTTTCATTTCTTCTTTCATTTCTTATTTCTAAGATTCAGTTATCTGCTTATTTCTATTATCCTCGTTCCCTTCATTTCGGCGCCATTTTTTCTGTTACATTTCTCTGGATTTGAATCGTTTTCTTTTTTCTTTGAGTTACTTTTTATTTCTTTCATTTATCATTGACGTAATAAAATCATTTAAACAATGTTCTGTTCTATTTTCGCTATTTTCTTTCTTTTATTTTCTGATTTTTATATTCTTTTTTCATCTATAACCTTTGTTTTACGTATAATTAAGTTTTTTTTTTAATAATTATGAATATTTTTTTTAGTTTTTGTTTGTGAATTATTTACGAATGTATTTCTTTTTTTTCTTTGTTATGATATTGTTTATTTGGTTTTTCTTTAAATGTTCATGCCTTTTATCATTAATTCATTCATCATTTGACTTCTTCCTTATTTTTTCATTGACTATTTCTTTCTTTTTTGTCGTACATTATTTATTTATGTATATACGCACACACACAAACACGTGTGCGTGTGTGTGTCTGTATAATGTCAGATATGACTAAAGATATATCTCTAAAAGGACAGCATGGATAAAGATAAAAGGAAAACTTATCTTAACCGACGCATTTCGTCCTCTAATGGACTTTATCAAGTCAAACTTAAGAATTTCATTTTGCAACAAGTATTTATAAACGAAATTAAAAATGTTACTTTTTCAAAACTTTTAAATTTAAGAAACGCTGATAAATATTCATCAGGCTAACTGAAAAGTCTAGGTAAGTTATTGAGGATGCTAAGTGTCATAATTTAATGTCTAATAAACAGAAGCGAGTAAATGATATTTTTGTTGAAAACCTCTAATATCCTCATTATTTCACCCACAATGCTAAGAAAAAGGCATACAAAATATACAACCACAAAAAGATAACATTGTTGACAGCAATAACAATGGCAACAATACTACCTACTAACTCCTAAAAAACAAAACAAAACGATTTATCCAATTTTACTTTATCAAAATAATTCCAACTGTATTCTAAACTATTATTGATATGACCAGAACATAAAATATTCATAACAATAATAATTCTGAAGTAGGTATATATAAAATAAACTGCTACGACTGCTCCTCACAATATTTTGGGGGAAACTTGGAGAAATTAAAAAAAAAGCGTATTTAACAAAACAAGAAAAATCTTACAAAAACAATATACCAAACGCATTAGTTATGCATAGAAATAAATTCAACCAAAATTTTGATCCAAAGAATGCCACACTTATCAAAAGAGAAAGTAACTTAGACGGAAAATTATCGAGAGTGCTGCTATTAAATCTTATTAAAATATAAATCTGCGCCTCGGATTTTTCAATATCTCCATTCTTGAAAGGATTACGCCATTTCCCAAGCCAATATACATGACTCTAAAAATGTTAAAATATTAAAAGAAAACGGTTAAATTTATAACTTCCTGTTATTTAAAATAATTAATACA